>CM022881.1:8425239-8449830 GCA_012654025.1 Pachypsylla venusta
GGGGGCCAACGACTAACATGAATTTTTCGAAGTTTTTAGTGGTTGGCAGGGGGGCTGAATTCTGATATTTAGTGGTTGGCAGGGGGGCTGAATTTTGATATTTAGTAGTTGGCAGGGGGCTGAATTCTGATATTTAGTAGTTGACAGGGGCTAAATTGTGATATTTAGTAGTTGGCAGGGGCCCAAAATATTATTTTTAGTGGTTTTGGCCGTTGACCACCTAATTTTCTGGTAGGTACCTACTATACTTATTCCAAAACTCACATGTAACTAGGTATTCGGTACCTACAAGGTAGTAAAGCTATTAGAGTTTATCATAATATTATTACCAGAGTAAGTAGGTACCCTGCCATTAATACCTGGTAAATTAGTAAGTATACCTAACTATCTACGCTGGTAAAAAGCTTAAAGCTAAATATTTAGTCATTGAATAAAGGTTTGAATAACATATTTATTAGAAGTGTTAAAAATCTGGTGTGAACATCACACGATTTTCCTTATCTGTATAAAAATTGTAATGCGCTGAAATTTTCGATGTCGAGTTTTCAATGCCAGAACACGTTTTGAAGTCCTCGGAGCGAAAAAACCGCCAACGGTATAGTCGATTTCCACCAAAAGCTTATTTTGCCGTTCATGGCACAAAACTGACATACATAGCAAATTTCAAGTTTCTAACACTTGCCGTTCTTGAGATATTTTGTTCACAGACAGACAGACGGATAGACAGACAGACACATACACGGATCAATGGTTGAAACTCGAGATTTGGTCTCTGGGCACCCCAAAACGTGTTTTGGCATTGAAAACTCGACATCGAAAATTTCAGCCCAGTACAATACTTTCCTTTTCATAGGATGAGGAAAGTAAAAAATATTTACTATTAAAATAAATGAATTTAAAACAAAAGACTTACCAAAAACACTATTTATAATTATTTATGAAGAAACTAGTTTCGAATCATTTGATTCATCATCAGTCTAGTCGAGTTGGAGAATGGGGGGGGGGTGTCCGAGTATCGATATATTCGACGAAAAATTTACTACTGAATTATGAATGTGTTCAGCAAAACAACAAGTCTATGCAATCATTCACCCACAAGAATCCACACCGAAGTCACCAAACAAGCTACCGTTAGCTATTCCTGTTCAAATGATTTCATGATCTAGTATTCAAGGTTGGATTTGTGCTCAAACATCAAATCAATCAGACTCAAACACTCAAAATCAAACAGTTATCACAAACGAACAATCAGAAACAAACACTCATAACACCAGAAGAAAACACTCAGAAACAGAAGAAAACACTCACAAATCAATCAGACTCAAACACTCAAAATCAAACAGTTATCACAAACGAACAATCAGAAACAAACACTCATAACACCAGAAGAAAACACTCAGAAACGAACGAAAAATCAGAACTTGAAAGGGGCCAACGACTGGGTGGCCAACCACTGGAAGGGGGCCAACGACTGGGTGGCCAACCACTAAAAAAGGGGGCCAACGACTGGGTGGCCAACCACTGAAAGGGGACCAACGACTGGGTGGCCAACCACTAAAATAGGGGGGCCAACGACACGTTTTTCAGTATTTTTATACTTTTCTGAAATAAGTAACTTTATATTTTTTTCCCTAATAAAAGATTAATAAAAAAAACAATTTCCTAAAACTAAATGATATTTTCTACTAAAATAATCAATTTTTATTAATAATGCATTTTTCTTCAAGGTTTTATGGTATTTCGAAAATACAATTTTGTATATTTTGATCTTAAGGGGGCCAACGACTGACTGGTTTACCCTACAATCGTTATTATTTCAGTTGGTGGTGCGATTGGTATGTGGCCCGGAGGCTTTTGGTTCATCTCTACAATTTTTTCCACTTTTTCAGGTTATTGATCCCTGAGTGGGTTTTCTTTTCTTTTTACTTTCTTTATTCATATCAACTCCAATTTCTAATTCTTCGTGATGAATCATTTGTTTGTTCTGCAGTGGAACATTAATGGCTTTTCCCGTCGTCTTTACTACAGAAAATTCTTTTTGACTTGTCTCCTTCGATCATCTGTTTTCAAGAAACGCATTTTAATGATTCTCACTTTTTCAGAAAAGTTCGATCACAATCTCTTGTGGCTAGTGGTGATTTTGCGACTCTTGTTCATAAGTCTGTTGCAAATGTGTTTGTTATGATTTTGACGAAATTTGGTATATATATTTAGGACACGAAGGAAATGTGACTTGTTTTGGGGGACGCTGAGCCCCCCGGGCGGAACCCAGGGGGCCCAATATTGTGTTTTTTGAAAATTATTTTTATCTTTTTAGCAGTTTGTTGTAGAAACGTAAATTTTTATATATTATGGCTGGTGTTAAGGGCTTTTCGATTTTGAAAATTTTGAGTACCCTGACCCCCGGGGGGGAGGGGCAGAGGGCCCAAAATTTTGTTTTTTGAAAATGTTTTTTATTTTTCTTAAAAAAAAAAAAAAAAAAAAAAAACACTAATGTGAACACCTGATCATCTTGCTTTACTAGTTAAATGCTCAGTTAATGAAAAGTGTTATTCCCATAGAAATTTTACAAGCTGGCACTATGATAGAATTGAAAGGTAAACATCTAGGAAAAGTATTATCTTCCGACACAGATCTTGCTGTAGAAGAGTTCACTCTAGGTATCTGAACGGCATGTAAATATTCTATACCCGGTTCCAACGCCGCAAATTCCAAGCCTCGCGTTCCTTGGTGCAACGAGTCTTGTTACAAAGCTAGCAAAGCAAAAAACAAATCTTACTGTCATTATTACAAAAATAAAACTGTTGATTCTCTTCAAGAAGAGAGAGCTGAGTGTGGTAGAATTGTATGGCTCGCTAAATTTCTGCGTAAATCCACATTTGAATATGGTATCCCTTGTCTAATTTCGTCTTCTGGTCCAATCACTGATGCAAAGCTGATCTCTGATTTGATTGCTGATAAATATTTTAGCAATTCTGACGTCGCACCCATCATTTTAATTCCTTTCGCTCGCTTAAAATACCTTCCCTTATTATTCTTCTTAAAATCTTCAACTGGTATTCTGGTATAATCCCTAAGAAATGGGGAAAAAATATTTCCCAGGTTTTATTCTAAAACCTGGGAAATATTTTTACACGAAATGTTTTTTGGGGGATAAAAATAACGTGCACAGAGATGAAGTGTGGGTTGAGGTAATTTTCAACGTGCGGAGCTCTGAAAAGTATGGACAGTAGTTGTAAGTTTATGACAACAATTTACAAAACATGTGTAATACTCCTGAATACTAACTTTTTTATATCATAAATTGACACGTCTTGTTTTTTGTTTTTAATTGTCGTGGTATTTCATGCGAATTGTCCTGCGTTTGAAAATTTTCATCTGGTAACCCAACTAGCAATCCGTCAGATACGGACAAGTTATTGTACGCTAAAAATACATTTAATTACAACCCTGAATATACTGAAAAGTTTTGGTATTGGAAGATTGGGGTCGGCATCTCTTTCCTTTTCTTGAGAGAAAAGTTTTTTTCTCCATAATACTTAAAGTCAATATTGAAGGACTTAAGAAGAATACAGCTACCGCACCTGATGTCTTCATACACAAAACAAAAGATTGTGCGGATACCGAGAACTAGGAGACAATAAATAGACTTTGGATGCGGACAGAAAATCTAAACCAAATTGGAAAAGATTAACTCCAAAAAATTGCTGCCGCTGAAATTGAAAGGAAGAAACAGGAGTCTGATAGTCGACATCTCCTCTTTGGCCACATAATCCAAGTCAGCAGATTTTTTTTTTTTTTTTATTTTGCTTAACGTCTCTTTATTAACATCTATTGGTCATTCAAGAATGCAAAACAGCTACCCACATTGACCTCACCCAGCATGGGTTGGGCCGGAAAAAAAACAGCATCACAAGGGCACGAACCCACGCAGACAACCACACATGGTGCAACCCCTCAGGACGTTGCTTAACTTCAGTGATCTAACGGGAACTGGTGTATTCAACGTGCCATAGACGTTGGTTATAAGTCAGCATTTTAAAATCAAGAGAAAACACCACACAACCAATAAATATCCCCCCTGCAAACAGATCTTTGGAAATCCTCACCGCAAGAATCTGTACTTATAAAACGCAAAGCTCAGTTGGTATACTGACTGACGTACTGACTGACTGATAATCAACGTAGCTCCATGATGGCTGAACGTAGAGACTTGAAATTTGGCTCACAGGTCCCCTTTATTATGCAGGTGCGTAATAAGGAAGGAAAAAAATTTAAGTTCAAATGGGAGCAAATTACCGCCAAAAATGACGCTATTTAGCGGGTCTTTTTGCAATTTTTTTCTGGGCAAACTAAAAGAAAATGACCGAGAGTAGATCCCCCCAAAATAGTATATAAGGACCCCATAAAAAATATAAAATTTGAAAATTTCCGGTTTTTCCCCGATTTTTGGACGGTTTTCACCACCAAAAAATCGGAATTGAGAAGTACCACTTCGGGATGAGCGAGAAAGCTGAAATTTGATACAAAGGTGTTTCGAAGTACAAAAAGTCATATCCTTAAATAAAATATTGAATTTTCTTACTAGGAGCGGCGCTCACTCTGGGGGTCGGTTCCAAAAACCCATAGTTAAGAAATATCATTTCGGGATGAGCGAGAAAGCTGAAATTTTATACGAAGGTGTTCCGCAGTGCAAAAAGTAATATTTTTGAGTAAAATATTGAATTTTCTAAATAGGATCCGTTTTCACTCTGGAGGTCGGTTCCACCAAAAATCTAAAATTGAGAAGATTTAATTTCGCGTTCTCGAAATTGTTGTTGAATTTTGTAACCGTAGCGAAGCACGGGAAAACAGCTAGTCTATTATAAACCTCAAGTAAGAACCACCAGACGGCGCTCAACTTTCCTACTCTACCAGGAAGTCACTAAATAGAAAGAGGACAGGAGTGGTCCGATGTAAATATAACCTTAAAAAATGGGGATATCAAGATAATGATCTGTGTGACTGTGGACATGTCCAGAACAATAGGCACCTGCTAGTGTGTGGCCAATACATATGATGACCTGGTGCAGGCCAACGAGAGGGCAGTGTAAGTGGCAGATTATTGGAGGAATGTAATTTTGTGTTGAATGAGCCGGACACGGAAAGTAAAGTAATTACCCTTGATTATAAATTGGACTTGTTGTCCAATTTATAAGCACACTACACATATGTATGTGTAGTATCATATAGCACGCTCGCTTTGTTTTCCTGATAACATTCCACTTGATATCTAACGGAGACTTTTAATGGGTAACCAAAATCAATCTTCGGACATTTCATCTAATGTGCTTACTTAGTGCTCCGATTAAAAAGTCTTCCTTGTACGTTAAAATAGGGCCATATTCTAAAACTCCACTTGAGTGCGAGTTGCAGTGGTCTGAGTGTCTGATTTGTATTTTAAAAAATGTACTGACCACAAAAATTACATGTAATTTTATTTTTTAGAATATGGCCCTTCTACGAATCATATTGAAAATAAAATATATACAAACTATATTAAAGGAATATTTGTTTTAAATAGGCCTACTATTTGAATTTGGATCAAAGCTCAAACCAAGAACCGTTATACAAGGTGTACCAAATTTCAAATTAAAACTGCTCTATCTACCTGGATCTCCCCATTGGCCATAGCTTTTCAAAAATCCAAAAAATCCAACCCGTTCAAAAGATAAGGGGGGGGGACGGTCATTCTAGGACATACTGTCTTTTGGATTCATTTTGTGATCACAACGACAAAGAATGTTGACCAAACGAAGTGTGATCCAGTAAGTGTATAACACTTTTTTTTGCCCAGTTTGTATTTTTCGTACCATTATAGGTAACTCTTGAACGTCTTAACCGATTTTATGTTACTTGGTACGATCATTAATTATATTCATACAATTAAATATCTGGGCCATATTAGAGTCACCTAGGACAATCCTTCAGTGGTACTTTAAACTTTAATGGTATATTTTCTCCTGTAACATACATATTAAAATTAGAAATACCTACACAAATACGTATTATACACCCTATGTGAAATGTCTGTCCACCTTACAATTATGAGATTAAGTAAAGTGGAGGAAATGCGCAGAGGTGGTGCACAGTAAAAGATCACGAGAGTTGCGAGTAGCAGGGTGGGGGGGGGGGCATGGTNGGGGGGGGGGGGGGGGGGGGGAGCATGGTTTTGTGCCCACCTTCTAATATTGTAATCTATATGTCCATTATATGTGTTGCCAGAGAATCGTATTTCCTAAATTTTATTTTGCCGGATCCAGGTTTTGACTCGTGGAATGGCTAGTCATTAATCGAACGGGTACCTAAAAATTTGAGTTGGTAAGTTGTCGCGGCAAAATTTATGATATAATACCGTGACTTGCCGAATTTTGTCTGCTATTGTTTTACCGTTTGTCCAGTACCTCATACTTATGTATTAGGTACAAAATTCTGGTTTAGAGTTTGAGATTCTCCATCTCTCTCTCTACATGGTCATCGAAATTAAGCGGGGTGTACAGTTCACGGAACAGTGTTGTACAGTAAATAGTAATTTTCATGTTTTCCTTGAAATATCCTGTCAATAAATTTTAGTAATTTTATACATCAAAAGTCATGTTACCTTTGTGATGACGAAAGTGCTGCTGATTCACACAACACGGCTGCTCATAATAATCAATTTTAGTATTAATTTTATACATCAAAAGTCATGTTACCTTTGTGATGACGAATGTGCTGCTGATTCACACAACACGGCTGCTCATAATAATCAATTCTAATATTAATTTTATACATCAAAAGTCATGTTACCTTTGTGATGACGAATGTGGTGCTGATTCACACAACACGGCTGCTCATAATAATCAATTTTAGTATTAATTTTATACATCAGAATTCATGTTACCTTTGTGCTGACGAATGTGGTGCTGATTCACATAACGAGGATGTTCATAATAATCAATTCTAGTATTAATTTTATACATCAAAATTTAAGTTACCTTTGTGATGACGAATGTGGTGCTGATTCACACAACACGGCTGCTCATAATAATCAATTTTAATATTAATTTTATACATCAAAAGTCATGTTACCTTTGTGATGACGAATGTGGTGCTGATTCACACAACACGGCTGCTCATAATAATCAATTTTAGTATTAATTTTATACATCAAAATTCATGTTAACTTTGTGATGACGAATGTGGTGCTGATTCACACAACACGGCTCCTCACAGTAATCAATTTTAGTATTAATTTTATACATCAAAATTCATGTTACCTTTGTGCTGACGAATGTGGTGCTGATTCACATAACACGGATGTTCATAATAATCAATTCTAGTATTAATTTTATACATCAAAATTCATGTTACCTTTGTGATGACGAATGTGGTGCTGATTCACACAACACGGCTGCTCATAATAATCAAATTTAGTAATTTTATACATCAAAATTCATGTTACCTTTGTGATGACGAATGTGGTGCTGATTCACACAACACGGCTGCTCATAATAAGTTGCAAATAAATTTTCAAATTGACTGGATGCGCAGGAGACGTTGTTACTAAAATATCCCAATAGACTTAGCAAGACAATGAATCGCATACTTCGGGCAATCAGTTCCAACAGCATTGTGGAACCAAAAGCGTACAAATTTATTTTGGCACGAAACAGTTCACAAAATAAATCAAGCAGTAAAATTATTATTTTTATTTATTATTAGATTGGAATGTTACTTCATTATATTGCCATGGAGTAATTTATTTATCAAACTATTTGTTTAAAAAATGATTTTATTTGTTCGCTGAAAGTGAATAATACTCGTATTGATCAGGATCGAGCTGTGCAGTTAAGCCGAATTTCTTATTTCATTGGACATATTACTTCAAACCAAATTTTACATAAAAGTAGCGACAAAGGAAATGCTTCTTTACAATAAATGACACATTTGTAGGAAGGGTTGGTTGTACGTAATATTGGGTTAGCTTACATAAAAATCTGGGTCCTACATCGGGAAGATGTGTTGAGGACACTTTTTTTTTTAACTATCTTTATTATTGGTTGTCATGGGTCCATTTTTAACGGTTGTACATACGCAATAGAGGCAAACTGGGTTTTAAAAAAATAGCCTTTCTGATCTATAAAAAAGAAGAGGAAAATATTGCAATGGGCTGAAATTTTTGAATTCGAGCTTTCAATGCAAAAAACACGTTTTGAGGTCCCCGCCAGATCCCAAATCTCGAGTTTCAGCCATTGGTCCTTGTGTTGCGAAGTCATGAAAACCGCCAGAAAACCAGAAATGTATATTCCATTTTATTTAATATTCGAGAAGCGTACAGAAAAATTCACAGAATAAAAAAATCAAGTCTCTATCTCTTAACATTGTATTTTAGGTAATTTCTGAAAACCGTCTAAAATTGGCTGAAGCCTCTAAAAACCAACCAGCAAAGGAAGATTTTAGAATTCAATCGAAAATCTCGTGGAGCCCTCCATTCATAAAAGTAATATGAATAGGCTCAAAATTTCAAGCTTTAGCTCTTGCCGTTCTCTTTTTAGGCGAGATTCACTAAAACTGTTTAAAAGCGTCAAAAAACCGACAACTGTAACTTCGATTTCAACCAAAAGCCTCGTGGTTTGTTCCTGGCATAAAATTGACGTACATATAAAATTTCAAGTCTCTAGCATTTACCAATGGCTGAAACTCAAAATTTGTGCTCTGGGAACCTAAACGTGAAAATTGACGTACATATAAAATTTCAAGTCTCTAGCATTTACCAATGGCTGAAACTCAAAATTTGTGCTCTAGGGACCTAAACGTGAAAATTGACGTACATATAAAATTTCAAGTCTCTAGCATTTACCAATGGCTGAAACTCAAAATTTGTGCTCTGGGGACCTAAACGTGAAAATTGACGTACATATAAAATTTCAAGTCTCTAGCATTTACCAATGGCTGAAACTCAAAATTTGTGCTCTGGGGACCTAAACGTGTTTGGCATAGAAAACTCGACATCGACAATTTCAGTCCATTACAATACTTTCCTTTTAATTAAGAAAGTAAAAGATCCTACTGAGTGAAATTCGGCATAACTGTAACTTTACACAACTCGGTGAAGATCAATAAAAGTTCGGTTTGCCGTAACACAAAATGGCGACCGATTTGTCATTTTCAACTAACGATTTTTTAGAGTATTAAACATGACCAATATTTAATTATAGTGATATCAAAAATATTAACTCGTTTCATCTCCCCTTTATGGGATATGGGATAGAGCCTTAGATTTAGTAATAATGTTGCAACGTAACGCTTCAGATACAGAATATTAGCCTGTCTGATAATGCGTCCAATATGACACACGCCTCAGCCATTTGCAACGAAATTCCACTATTACAATTTTTTAAAAAAAAATCTATAAATAAATACACTTTATTTTTTTAAATAAAGAATTTTTTGTCTGTTTTTAAATTTTTTGTTACTTATTTTATAAGAATACTTGCGAAGCGCAGTCCTATGTGTAGAAAAAGATCATTGCAAGGCAACCTTGGGTCTTCACAATTGATGATAAAACTGGTGGATATAGTTCTGCGAAATTTAGACCTGACCCCATGATTATTATTTTTCTGTTTGTATTTTTGTACCACATCAATAAATCTCTAACGCCTCATTCATTTTTGATGAAATTCGGTCTGAACATTATTCATAGAATTATTTTTGGCCCTCAATTTTAAGTGAGTGAGATCGACAGTTCACAGAACTGTGAACAAAGTGAGGCCTAGCAGGATTAGTTTTTGCATCTCATTATGCCACTCGGGTCCTCATGGTTGCAATTTTATCTGAGTGAAATCTTTTTTTTTATTTTTTTATTTGGCTTAACGTCTCTAACATCTATTGGTCATTCAAGACGGGGGTTTTACCCTCCATTCGCTGGAAACTTGCAAACCAGCTACCCACATTGACCTCACCCAGTCTGAGCTGGGCCGGAAAAAAGCCAGCATCACGGGGGCGCGAACCCACGCGGACACTTACATGGTACAACCTCGCTGGACGTTGCTTAACTTCAGTGATCTAACGGGAACTGGTGTATTCAACGTGCCATATACGCTGGCTAAGAGTGATATGTAGTTACATATTACAATATAGGCTGGGAATTGTCTGATGCCGCAACTTTTTATGCGTCCTTTCCCGTGGCTGCACTTTTGGCCAAAATAAATCCATGGGTTTCAATTTATACAAATGTCGGAATATCCACAATAGCTGGAATATGGACCAAGATGGAGTGGATTTTTATATTTATCCTAAAATAAAGGTTTTAAGTATGGTTTTTTTTTTTTGGGGGGGGGGGTACGGTTTTTTGGCGATTTTTTTTTATCTAATTACGTACCTTCACAAAAATAGGGATTAGTGTTCTAAATTTCAAGTCATTATAGGTATAGCCATCGTTGAGTTGATTAAGAGAATGTCAGTCAGTATACCAACTGGCCCCGCGTTTTATCAGTATTGATAAAAAGACTGAATCGGCATGTATTGGTCAGTGGTCATAAACCAAGAAGAACCGAAAAACGGATGCTAAAAGATAGCGGGATTTGTGGTAACACATCCGAATAGCAATAGTGTGTGTGTGTGTTTGTGTGTGCACAAGTGATGGAGGCCTAACTAAATACCTATAACCAAAGTGGAGATGAACTTTTTGCTGATCACTCAATTTAAAAAAAAAAAAAAACATCTGTCCATCTGCCCTTTATCTTATTCCACAGTAAAATTATAACTTACAGATCTCATTAATTTAATTTAAGTTCACTACATAATTTTTATAAAAAAATAAACACAAACACAAATTAAATAAAAAAACGAAAATTCACACACGAAATCCAACAAAAACTCTTACATCCGATAAAGAGCACGTAAAATTACAACGGACGACAAATTGCAAGAAGGCAGCGAAATTTTCAAACTGAAAATAAAGAGACGTCTGCACTAGAGCACTCTCAAAAACGACTGGATACTCTGAAACTTGTTAAAGATATTCACAAAATATCGTCGCCCTACAATATACGAAGAACAAAAACAACCTTCGGCTTATTTCGGATAGGTTCGTATAATACGTGTAATTTTAGATAGATACAAAGGTAACAACAACAGATTACCTGAGCTAGAAAATACGGGGTGAAGGAAAAAAATATTTTTATTTCCGCAAGGATCGATTTTTTTTCAATCATTTGATTGGTTTTAACATAGAACATCTAACTGACGACTCACAACGTCGAATGATGTCTTTCCATAGCTCCTTTACGTTTTAGTTATGGAAATTCAACTAGAAGCGAGTGTACATGCTAAACTGTAAGACATGTCAAACTGTAAGAAAGATCAAAAAGGGGACTGAAAAAACCATACAGAAAAATTTCAGGAAAAATGAAAATTATACTTTATATCGCACTTTTTCTAATAATTATTTGCATATAGAGAAAAAAAATCTGGTGTGAACATCACACGACTTTCCTTATTCCTTAATGGAAAGAGCTAGAACTTGAAATTTGGTGCCAATTCATATAAATTTCAGATAAGAAATTGAAAAATACAACTTAGGATGAATTTTAATATATCAAGAAGTGTATAATATATATATATATATTTGTATTTCCGCTCTGTGGACTTCAAAACGTGTTTTGGCATTGAAAACTCGACATCGAAAATTTCAGCCCATTACAATATTTCTTCTTTATAGGATAAGGAAATAAAAAACACACTGAATAGTTTTGGCTGAAAGGAATTCTAAGGCCAAGGGAAAGACGCATCATACAAATTTACAGCTATACATAGGGCAACTGGTTTATTTATAGAATAGCTTTTGCATCTTATTATGTAAGGAATATAGGGATAGGGTATAGCCTCGCTACAATCGATTTCAAAACACGTTGGCTGCCTATCTTCTGTTATCTGATGGGAACTGCGTATCTACCGTCAATTCTAGATAAAGGTATGACATAGCCAACAACGCAAATTTGACGACACAAATATGAAATCCATGTCCATACCATCAAGTTCATCACAGCGTTACGCGACGCGGCATACGAGGGATATCGTGGAACAAAAGGACAGACAAATAGACGTTTATATAAAAAAATCAGCCATTTCTTTTTTTCATCATGATTTAAATACTTTCGGATCAAAGCGTATCAATTGAAATACAAACCAATTTCAATTAAAAGTTCACGAATTTAAAAAAAAAGAATTGCCTATTTTTTAGTACACCCAGTAATTTTGATACTCTCCGTTAACACATATCTACAGAATAATTTATACAACGGACACCGGATTAGAGAAATTCAGACAATCCTAGACAATGAACTCATCACATGTGAATCATTACCCTGCAGTGCTTCTCAAACTTGTTACCACCGCGGCACACTTTTCAAGACTCCAATCTTTTCGCGGCACCCCCTCTCCCCCCACAAAATATTGAAGGCAAAATATTTTCAAAGTACTACATTCCCTACCTATAGTACCTATCGATAAAATGATGGTGATTTGGTTTTGATGTTTGTGAGAGCGAAAACTCCATGTTCACACAACCAAGAGGTTGAAAACCTCTTGGTTCAAACGGTTTTCTAATAGAGCGCCCCACTTTTTTTTTATACAGTTTAGAAAAAGTGAAAATCCCAAATCTAGCGGCACACATTGGGCACACCCTTTGAGAAGCACTGTAGTAGGGGAACCTGGGACTATCGAGCAGCCAGAGTGTCAAAACGATTAGTGTTAGTGTGTGCTGGCACTGCATCTACAGCATGCTAAATGAGATCATTCATTTTGTTAAGAGTCTCTATTTAATCGAGCATCATTAGTTTTACTGAGCTATCTATTTAAGCTACAGTTCGGCAACCTAAAACGGCACGCATACCACTTGGTATCACGCGGCTAAGTGTCGTTATTTGGTTGCTCTTTCGACCAACATTCAGTCGGGCGAGCATGTAGATGTGTTCGGGGTGATGAAGGGAGGTGATTTCAGTCGGCCATTATTCGATCGGCTACTGGGTTCAGTGACAAAAAGTGAAACTTAAAATTGATAAACATTTTTTTTAATTCGATATTCGGATTCTGCGTAATTGGAACGTTATCAAATTTTAACATCAACTATTTTTTTCGTGTTGATTCCAAAGGTTCTTGTTCAACACAAACTCTGATTAGAAACTGCCGCTCAGTATTCCTTTATTCAAACCTACCGGTTTTCATTCTTACCATAAATCTATTCAATTGTACAGACAAGAATGTTTTACCCCAAATATCGCGAGATCAAGGAAAAATCTATGTCGAAAGTCTGGTCATAAAAATACAAAGACCGCCATAAGGATACAATATCTGTGGAGGTCCATGTCAATAATTATCCTCCAAAATATATATTATATATAACAGACTGGGGGGATTCTCTAGTCCCTACAGAACTGCCATAACTGTATAATTATGATAACCAAAAATTTTAGGAGCAAACAATATTTTTTACGGCGGCAGATACATTTTATTTAACTCACCTCGAATGAACATTGCCATGCTTCCTCAAATCAATCTAATGAATTACATTAATGGAGCCCTACTTGGAAACAGAAGAAATGTAGGTATCAATTAAACTGACGGGTCGTTAACAAAACATTTCAAGTTCGCCTATACTCGTATGTCTAAATTCACAAGTGGCAAAAGAGAGAATTTCATTCTGTTCAATTCATAAAAATTAATTATTTACCCAGAATTAGCTGATTAATTTTTAGTCCAATTGACCCCGGATTCTTATTTTGAACTAATAACAACTTTGGTTGGCGTACAAAGATATGTTTTCTAACGTTTTTCATCAGGAAAAAGATCAGGATTTTAGCAGATTTATAATTCTGTAAAATCAAAAACTTCCAAGAATTCAAACCAAAGATTTTCAAGGCTGAATATTTGAACAATATTAACAAGTGGTGAAGTTTTTGGAATAGAATCCTAATATAGTGCACATTGCTTTCTCCAGAAAGTTGAAGTTCCGCTAGTCTTTATGTACCAACATAACTCTAAAACGCTTTGTCCCATTTCAATGTATTTAACCGGCAATTTAATTTCCTTAGGTTCATATAGAAAAGGATGCTTAGAGCCCTGTTGGGCCACAATGAGGCTCACTAGAGAGGTTAACTCTGCATCCTAAGGAAAATTGAGTTTAAATTTATTTATTCATATACATAAAAAGATAATTTTCCCCAAGCTAATACGCTTCCTCAGGTTCTGAAGAAGCTTATTAGAGTTGCTATGGTAATAGCGACAAGTGATAGAATTATGAGATAATTGTTAAGTACACGTTAGTGAAACTATGTGTTAAAAAAACTTGTGATGATATAATGACCACAAACATTGTGACATAATAATAAAAAGAAATATGGGCACTAGTTTGATTATGCCATCTTTTTTGTGGGCGTTATAGCACATATAACATGCTAATGTATACTACATAACATTACCTCAGAATGTTACCTTTCGTCAATGTAGCTAGTCAATAATCTTCAAGAGGTTAATGTGGTAACTCCAGAATCCCCCAAAAAAATCAAGACCAAGAAAATAATTAGATCTGATGTCTCCAACATGAAATGCATCTTTTTCGGTGGCTATAAATTTAAGAATAAAATAATCAAGCCTGTTTTTCTCTTTACAAATATCGGCAAGTCTGTCATAGCTGGGATTCGAAATATTGGAGTGATTGGGAATAGTCTCAGATATATTTTAAGAGAGCATTTACTCACTGTCATTTTTTGACATCTTGGGCTGTACAGATGTACCGCTAAAAAATATTTTTGACAATAACCCGCTTGCTGTTGAACTTTGATTTTTTTCATTCCTTTTACTAAAAGGAAATAGGATTCCAAACTTCAAGTTGCTGCGTTTAGTCATCACGTCGCCCAGCTGAGTCATGAGTCAGTGTGTGAGACAGTATACCGTAGACCAACTGGGACAGCTCAATATAATTGCTTCAACAAGAGGAAGTAAACAGTTCAACACCATACACTTTTTTATCTTCCGCTTGATTTGTTAGAATCATTATAATTTGGTTCTGCTTGTCTTCTTCTATCTAGAACGATATCTTCATTATGAAGGGAGGAACCAGATACACACTCAATCTTACTCATACATAACACGTTACCTGCCAGAGTATTTATTCTTTATTTTATAGTCTCCTTCTATCTAAAACGATATCTTCATTATGAAGGGAGGAACCAGATACACACTCAATCTTACTCATACATAACACGTTACCTGCCAGAGTATTTATTCTTTATTTTATAATCTTCTACTATCTAAAACGATATCTTCAGTATGAAGGGAGGAACTAGAAACACACTCAATCTTACTCATACATAACACGTTACCTGCCAGAGTATTTATCATTTATTTTATAGTCTTCTACTATCTAAAACGATATCTTCATTATGAAGGGAGGAACCAGATACACACTCAATCTTACTCATACATAACACGTTACCTGCCAGAGTATTTATTCTTTATTTTATAGTCTTCTACTATCTAAAACAATATCTTCATCATGAAGGGAGGAACCAGATGCACACTCAATCATATTCATACATAACACGTTACCAGTGTTCATTCTTTATTTCATAGGAAGGATCGTTCATTGGTCTAACTAGTACAATCAAGAGTAAAAAGGCTAGTTCGTTTAGTTCTGTCAGTCATCAGTTACTGAACTATTTCATTTAGTTCAGTCAGTCAGTTACTGATTTAGTTCGTTTAGTTCAGTCAGTCAGCTCACTAACTAATTTGTTTAGTTCAGTCAGGCAGTTACTTAACTAGTTCGTTTAGTTCAGAGTCAGTCAATTACTGAACTAGTTCGTTTAGCTCAGTCAGTCAGTTCACTAAACTAATTAGTTTAGCAGAGTCAATCAGTTTACTGATCTAGTGAGTTTAGTTCAGTCAGTCAGTGTACTGCACTATTGTTCGTTTATTTCGGTCAGTCAGATCAATAAAATAATTCGTTTAGTTCAGTCAGTTACTTAACTAGTTATTTCAGTTCAGTAGTCAGTCAATTACTAAAGTAGTTCGTTTAGTTCAATCAGTCAGTTCACTAAACTAATTCGTTTAGTAGAGTCAATCCGTTTACTGATCTAGTGTGTTTAGTTCAGTTAGTCAGTGTACTGAACTAGTTCGTTCAGTTCAGTCAGTCAACTCACTAAACTAATTCGTTTAGTTCAGTCAGTCAGTTACTGAATAAGTTCGTTTATTTCAGTCAATCAGTTTACTGAAATAGTTCGTTTAGTTCTGTCAGTCAATTACTGAACTAGTTCGCTTAGTTCGGTCACTTTATCTATACATCTCTCTACGAATAATTAAATCAGTAGGTAGCTGCTAGTAAGTATTTCAGTCAGTTCCTCCTTAATAATTTTCGTCTAAATTAATAATGTCATTTTTTATTCATTTTACTTTTGCGTCTATGAATTATCAAAAGGAATTTTTTATAAAGAACTGATGCGAGTACAGGGTATCTTGCAGTAATGAACACATCACATCACGATGTGGGACCAAACTTCAGGATATACTGATGTACAGGGTGCGGCAATTAGTATTTCCACACTTGAAAGAGCTGGCAAATAAAAACGAAATGAGGTATTTGAAAAATTACTTTGTATTATGTGAGCTTGTATATTCTAGTTTTTTTTCCATCTATGTTTTGTAAATAATGTCGTCCAAATCACGGCCTTGGAGAGTGATGCATTTTTGGAGTCTTTCACGGAAGTTTTCCATGACTCCCGTCAGTATATCCGCATCAATTTGGATGATTTCTTGCAGAATTGCCTCCTTTAACTCTTCAAGAGTCTCAGGGCGATGTTTTAAGACCTCAGCCTTGAGGTAACCCCACAGGAAGAAGTCACAGGGACTCGCATCCGGCGACCGGGGAACATGTCCTGCGGAATCTCACGAGAACGATTGGCTGCATGGGTAGTCCCATGCAGCCTAAAGCTTTTTCAAAATTGTTTTTCGACCAGGAACTGGATTGCAAACCATACCTTGTGCGGAACGCCCTCCGAGTGGCTATAATGGTTCAATTTTTTTAAAAAAACAACTTGACAACGAACGCACGATTCACGCTCGACCAAACCATTGCGACAACTTGAATTTGATACAAATTCAATGAATTGCTCCCCATTGTTTACACAAACCAGGGGTGCATACAGGTCTCCAGTCGAGTGGGAACGATCGAGTCTCCAAATTATGATGGACATGAAGACAGTAGTATTTATGAAGACAGTAGCCTCTATCTTGCGCTAACTACCTGTGAAAATTACCAAATTGTTATAACTTTAGTCAAAGTTATCTCTCTAATGAAATATGTTTGGAGCGACGAATGAAAACCATAAAGGAAAGTTTTGCGAGATTTTTAAAAGTAGTGAAATTAATTAGAATGAACTAAATGCCTCCTAACCCTCCATATTCAAATTTTTTCTGCCTTCCATAATTTTTTGGACAAAATTGAAACATAGAAAATATTTCTCAATCTCATTTCATCTTTTAGTTGAGAAACTTTAAGATCTTTTTTTTAAAAAAAAAATACGTGTAAAACTTTTTTACGATAAAAATATCAAAAGGCACACCCTTCCAAAAGATGCAGCCAAATGAGACATCTCCGATCAAAATTGGTTCGGTAGATTAGGCTGCAGCCTCGTCAACGTTCAAGAAGATGATGCTGATGATGAAGGAGACTGAGAAAGTGTAGTTTAGAATTTCGGAGGATTCTTCCTTGACACCGTTCAGCTTCATGCAGCCCGAGTACCTACACCATATATTATGATTTTGAATGTCTGAGTAAGTGATTCCGAGCGATTTGCTGGAAGACGACTATTATCCGCCCACCTTTCTTGATGTTTTGTTTCGGTTGGTTACACAAGTTTGATTAGATTACCGAATGAAAAAATAACTTACCTTTGGACTCGAAATAAACAATCGAAAATTCGTAAAACCTGACACAAAAGGGACGACTTTTTGTCAAATGCAATGAAATGGTAGACAGGATCTGTGAATACATATTAAAAGTTCAAACGGCTAAATAGCACAATAGTACTAAACTTGATTTTAACTTTTGTTCCCTTTGGGAGGCATTTGCTGGCATATTCTCTGAATCGGTGGTGAGCTGACCGGTAACCAAAAATGCACACTTTAATTTTTGCCCAGAAATTTTTCAACAAAAAATTTCTGGGGCAAAAATAATACCTAATAACTTTTAAATAATATTAAACCTAAACATTTACGAAAAACACTATTTATGATTATGTTATTTAATGATTGAAAATAAAACCCTCCAAAATTCTCCCATTTTTTATTTTTAACAAACAGGAAACAAACAGGAGTAATCATTCTTCGGTAGAGGAAGCCCTGGACATTCTTACACTCACTTGATGGCATTAAAATTTAGAAGGAAACGCTGTAGATCACGTTCTGTGTGAGCTTCACAGTTTGCAGCGGTCGTTGAAAATGTGATAGAAACGATTTGAACACCTGGTACATGCATACTTTCTGCAACCCCGTTAATATTCTTTCATCTTTTTTCATATTTTAAATATAAATAAATAATTATATATTATTATAAAAACTGCCATAATACAAAAACAACATGCCCTAGCAGTTACAATTTTCTTAACTTCAGAGAAAGAAGAAGTATATAAAACTAGAGAATTTCTGTGTACAGTTGACCTTACCCAGTTTATTGGGTCAAAAATTTTATTCTGAACCACCACTTAGGTGAATACAATAATTTTTTTTAAAAAAAAAATCGGACATCACTGATAAAGATTTACCTGAAAAACGTTTAGTTATTCAGTATGTGAGAGAGGCGGAATATTAATTTCGTGCCTTGGGCAAATAAGAAAAGACCCTTAAAAAATCAAAAATAAAGGCTACTATAATTTTTGAATTTTTATGAACATATAATTATGTGTCTGTATGGTTTTTCTATCCAGTTAGGAAATACTATGCCATAAATAACGGTAGTGTTTTTTAATGTTACCAATATACCAATTAGTCCACCTCTCAGAGTTTCAGATATGTGCACACCTGAAAATTAGGGACAAGATGAGATTAACTGTAAACGTTCAAGTGATGTTTAAGAATGACTTTTTTCAACTTTGCTACAAAACCGCAAGATACCTATATATTTTTGCAATTGCCAAAAAAATGTTTATACACTAATTCAACGATAACTCGAAAACGATGACTTCTTTCGAAAAACATGTAAGGAACAATTTTTTTCTGTATCTCTCATTGTTTAAACAATATGATTCAAGAAATTAATGTTCAATGTAATTTTCACCAAATTTTTTTTCATTAATATTTCATCAAAATTCGTGAGGTAAAATATCGAAATCATGAAAGAGGACTTTTTTATGGGTATGAAATTTCTGAGCGTTTTAAGTATTCAATGTTGATCGTATGATAAATAGTTTAAACAATTCGGCGACACGAAGTGGAGAAAGGTCGATGGGAAAGTAGATACGCGTGTACATAACTAATAAGCCTTGTAAACTAATAAGGTTAATGGAGTAAGAACTTTTACGGAATGTCGTTATTTTTAGTGAAATTTTCGACGTTATTCAACGACTGGTACCTGTCTGTGCAACATTTTTCTTATTTTTTTACTTGAGTGTTCAACGTCTGGGACGTTTACCTTATATGAAGTTTTGAGAATATTATGCGTTGTGAGTTATTCTTTAAAAGATTCGTTAGCCGAAATTCCATGCAATTAGAAAATTACATGATTTCTTGTTTTTCTTTATCGCGAATTGTTATTGTGCTCACCTTCATTTCATGTCGCTGAAGTTTTAAAATATTTATCGTACGATCAACATTGAATACTTAAAACGCGCAGAAATTTCATACCTATAAAAAAGTTCTCTTTCATGATTTCGATATACCTCACGAATTTTGAAATATTAATGAAAAACTAGTGAAAATTACATTGAATATTATTTCTTGAATCATATTGTTTAAACAATGAGAGATACAGAAAAAAAGTTCTGAACAAAAAATACGCACGTATTTATTCCCGACAGAATTGCTCCTTAATACATGTTTTTCGAAGAAAGTCATGGTTTTCGAGTTATCGTTGAATTAGTGTATAATCAATTTTTTGGCAATTTCAAAAATATATAGGTATCTTGCGATTTTGTCGCAAAGTGGAAAAAAGTCATTCTTAAACATCACTTGAACGTTTACAATTGGTATCACCTTTTGTTCCTAATTTTTTTCAAGTGAAAATCTAGTATGGTTGGACTAAATAGGATGTCTAATCAGTCTAATATAAATTTGTTAAATAATAATGAATACTATGCCAAAATATATAATAACTAAAAAAAATAGCAAAACACATTTAAGAGAAAATTTACTTGGCAAGCCCAACACGAACTATTACTAGGTCCCTAGTAAATCTACGTTTTCGATTCCAATTGCTGAAACCTCTGCTCACGCAGAAATTTCGACAGACAAACAAACAAATGAAAATACATGCGGATAAGTTTTCAATAGGTGCCGCAGAATCTTTAGCTATAGCCCAGGAATTTTAGATGAAGAAACCATTAAATGACAGATCCAAATTTTGCTGAAAATGTTAATGTAGACCTCCCTCATTAAGTCCGGAGGTGGGAAAGTTGCGGACCGCAGATCTTAATTTGAATATATTTTGTTGTTGTTTTTAGGAAATATGTCGAGAACTTTTTAATTTTATAAATAAATAAAAATAGCCAGCGTCTATGGCACGTTGAATACATCAGTTTCCGATAGATCACTGAAGTTAAGCAACGTCCAGCGAGGTTGTGCCATTTGGGTGTCCACGTGGGTTCGTACCCTAGTGATGCTGGTTATTTTTCCAGCCCAACCCAGGCTGGGTGACGTCAATGTGGGTAGCTGGTTTGCGAGTTTCCAGCGAATGTAGGGTGAAAGCCCCGCCTTGAATGACCAAAAGATGTTAAAGAGACGTTAAACCAAATTGAAAAAATAAATTATATATTGGCCTTTAATGAACGGCAGTCAGGAAAGTTCCTATGGGATTAGTTCCATACGTTTTCGTCGTATCTCTGTACGTTTTTGAGATATAGGTATAGTCCAGGAATTGCTGATTTAGGAATATAATTCTAAATTTTGCTGAAAATGTTAGATTTTAACTCCCTCAATAATATTATAAAAAGTACTCAGGCGATAAGGTCGCGGATTCGTCCGCCATTTTGGGTTTATCGTCGGCCATCTTGAATTTCTCTGGTTTTCTGGGAATATCTTGAGAACAACTATAATGATGGACTATTAAATTTCCTGCAAGTTTTGTACCATACATAATTACATACATATTAGTCGTATCTCTAACTCTATTGTACAAAAATGGCATTAGGGAGCTTACTTAGTCAATTTTTCGATTTATTAACAGAAATCAGATTTTCGGTGACTTTCCCCAGTGTGAAACGGGGAAAAATAACAAGCCAGGAACATGAACCAAAGATTTAATTACGAGATACGGTTGATCATTACGCGATCAACAAGAGATTAAGGGAATGTTTAGGACTGCGAGGGTTAGTTAGGTCATAAGGAGAGGTGTCACCAGATCACAAGCTAGTTATTGTGAAACCCTACAGGGTCGTTCCTCATTGAGGTGACGCAGTGAGCAATAATAAGCTTGTGATCTCGTGAAACCGTTCTCTCTCTGACTTGGCTAACTCTTGGAGTGCTAAACATTCCCATATATCTGTCATTGTACGTGATATATTAATTGTAATTCACAGAATCCAGGAAGAATCCTCCAAAATTCTAGAAATTGTCCGAGTCCCGTTGAAAGAATTCAAGATCTTTATTGATGAACTCTCCGATAGAAATTTCTACACGTCTAAGATTTTTAAAATATTTTATTTAATCGACACCAGTGAAATAGCTGTTTACTCCAAGGCTTTTCTTCCTTGGGCTACCGAGTTACCCCTCATTGATTTCAGCCTCAGTAAAGAAAGTAAAACTAATAAAACAAACACTAACCAACAATGAACTATTCAAGAACACATCTTGTTCTATTAAGCATTCTGCATTACATGGGACTCATTCATATTCCAAACTATTTGAAATCTCTATCAAACAGAATTCATAGTGTCTACACGACCGGAGTACATTTATCAATATGGTTGGGCATTTCATTATTCACACTGTCCATCTTTATCAATTCAATTAAAAATACAAATGAATTTCTACAAAAACTATTAGAGCTATGCGTGTTAGTTGAAATTTTTGTTGAAATTAGTTATATAAAAAGCAAATTGAAAAGTGTGATAATTCCTTTGATTGATTATATGGACACTCATTCGTTCAGCATGAATGATGTTAAAGTATACAAGGAGTATGAAAAGGAAGAATCAACTGCATTCAAGATAACAGTGCTCACCTCAATAGCGATCTTCGTGTTAATCATGCTGTACACCTGTGTTCCCTTGACACCAGACGCACGCAATATACTGAGTACAATTTACAATTTTCAGTATCCAGATCGTGTATTACCAATTACTGTAAAGCTACCGTCTATCGATACAAGTGAAATGGTTTACTTTATTATTCTTTATACTTTTGAAATCATTATTCTGATTTTGCTCTTTGCATCTACATTATATATTATAATGCAGCCCATTACGATTATGGCGCAAACGGAATATCAATTTAAAATATTGGGAACATATATTGAAAAGATAGGATGTTCTCATCGGGATAGATTTGGAAATAGAATATGTTATATTGATATTAGTAAAAATCAATATGAGACAGTTGCTGATATGAGAAGAAGGTAAGAAATAATAAAAATTAATGGCTCACACTTCACAAGACTTTCACTATCAATTTTTTATATAATTTGTTAACCGCCAAAACGCCGGTTTTAATTCATTTAAAGTTTTGTATAACGACCTAATAATATGCATGTAATTGATATTCATACCAAATTTCATGTCTCTATAGCACTCACAGTTCTCTTTTTAGACAGCTGCCTATTGAGAGTTCACAGATTTGAGTTCTGGCAATTATTTTGATTTCAAAATTCGACATCGAAATGTCAGGCCATTTCAATATACTTTTCTTTCTTTCCATAGGATGCGGAAGCTAAAAAAAACTGTCTCTGAGCGGAATATTTACAAAAATATAGATTACGTAATGGAAATCAAAACCTCAGGTTCCATGAGTTTTGAAACTTATGATCATTTCAAGGGCTGCCTTCATGAAGATCTATATGAAAAAATGTATGTAAAACAAATAATAGAAATGAGCCAGAAGCTGATTAATTTTACTCAAAAGGTGAGCACTATTATCTAAAAAGACGCGTGTAATTCGCAGGATTCTCTCCTTACTTACATCAGGCCGTTCTGTGGATTCCGAAGCACATTCAAAATGGGTAGGCGTTGTGGTGGTAAGCCGCTCTGACTAGTTAAAGGTATGGTGTCAGTTAAAACCCACAGCCAACCCATGGAATTTTATCCTCATGAATTTGATATATTTACCGCTTCAGGAAGACATGGAAGACGGGATTATCAACTTCTATTCCAACGTCCTCAAAGTAGCATGATATTCGCTCATTTGCGGAAAGAGTGCGATATATCACCGGAAAGCTCTGATGAAGCGTCATCTAGCGGTGAAGAAATAAAAATCCAATAAATTACTCAGGTGACTGTGCATAACAAATTAATCAAAATTAGAGGACTTCTACATTTATTCGTATTTGGTATCCTGCTGGGGCTTCTAAGCCGGTATGTTTTTGGGACCCTCTTAACGGGGCCCCTGGTGAAGTTACACCTCCACGGACCAATGTCTTCAGATAAAATATTGTTATGTTTAGCAGATTTAAATTTCATCAAAATTGGTTATATGGTTTGGATTTTACAAATTTGTACCAAATGTGAATTTCTTGGTCCTGGGGAGGGGGGAACAACTCTAAATAAAACTGGAAAACATTGATTATAATTAAATGTTTTGAATTTTATTTCAATAAACGGAACCGTTTTCATTTAAAAGCGATTGAAAATTGAAGGAGCTTATTGGGCCTACTGCCGGGGCCAATGACAAAGACGGGCCCACATGGGCCCATTTTTACTTTCTCTTCCTATAGAAGATAAAGTATTGTATTCGTGCAGAAATTTTAGACATATTTTGGCTCAAAAAATTGTTTGACGGGAAGCCAAAGGACAAATAAAGATCGAATATATTGGGCCATATTGCTTTTGGGCCATATTTTCACTATTTCGAGTCATTTTTTAATTTTGAAAATATTTGGAGTCATGGGGCCAAAAAAAAAAAATTCCGACGTTCCACGTACGTACGAAATCGTGTGCAGAGCTCTGGAAGCCAAACCACTGGTCCGATTTTGATGAAATTTGGCACAGGTCATCTTTGGGCAAAATGCCCGATCCATATTTTTCTTTTTCTCGATATCACCTCCAGGGGCGGTCCTAGCCCCCCGAACAGGTTTTTAGGGTCCGAATCTCTAAAATCCAAACCACATAACCAATTTTGATGAAATTTAAAATCAGTAATTATGGAACCATT
>CM022881.1:8451009-8477399 GCA_012654025.1 Pachypsylla venusta
TGGGGCCCCCAAATGAAAAAAACATAAAATTCGTCCGATTTTGATAAAATTTAGTATGCATAGCCACCAAAGTATTATATTTGATAATTTTTGGTGTTTTGCAAATTTTTTGCATTTGGGGCACCGGATAGGCCCCAAATATGAAAAAAACATAAAATTCGTCCTATTTTGATAAAATGTGGTATGCATAGCCACCAAAGTATTATATTTGATAATTTTTGGTGTTTTGCAAATTTTTTGCATTTGGGGCCCCGGATGGGCCACAAATATGAAAAAAGCATGAATTTTGTCTGATCTTGATAAAATTTGGTATGCACCGTTGCCCAAGTACTATAATTGACATCTTTTGGTATTTTGTAGTAATCTTGTCCACAGCCGAAGGCTGCAAAATCTTTCAAAATAATATTGTCACTAAAGAGCAAAGTCCACAGCCGAAAGCTTCAAAATCTTTCAAAATATTATTGTCACTAAAGAGCAAAGTCCGCAGCCGAAGGCTGCAAAATCTTTTTAAAATAATGGTCAACATCAATAGAAATATAACAATAATTAAAATATATAACTAAAAAACTTAAAACTTTAGAAGAACAACATCTGCATTCGGTGGAATGATTAAGGAAGAGAAAGTCTAGTACGGTTTTCCGTACCATTTATTTTTCATAAAAATATGCTATAGTTACCCATTTTAAATTTCATCAAAATTGGTTATGTGGTTTTGATTTTAGAGATTTGGTCCAATTGCGACGTTCTTGGACGTTGAAACAGTGATTAATTATTATTTTTCAATACTTTGAATGATCCCTGTCGCCTCTAGATTTTTTTTTTTTTAAATTTCATGTGAATTTTTTTTCCTTTAAAAGGGATTTCCATTTTAAGTACCTATTTGGATATTACTTTATAAGAAATTAATTGAATGAAATAAAAATGAGACTAGAAAGGAGTTTTTTTAGTGTAGATAGAGAAGATACACGAGTTGTACTAATTTCATATAAAATAGTTACGCATCGTAGAAAAGCCGCTGATTTTTGGAAAACTTTTTCGCTGATGATCTTTATATTCATTAACTAGATTTTTTTTTTTTCATTCTGTTTCAGTACCGAAATTTATCGAGAGACGTAAAAAGTCAAAGCACAATTTTTATATTAATAATTAATATTTTAAGTCTGTATCAAGTAGCCAATTTTAATCAATTACCCAAACATACATTCTTAAAAGTCATAATGGAAATGTGTTTCATTGTTGGAGCTTCATTCGATAATATTTGTCAATCTGAACGCATTCAAACATGTTTTGATAGTTGGAGAATGTCGATCATACAAAGTCAATGGTATAGATGTTCAGCTGACACTCGGAAAGATATTCAGATGATGTTGCGAAGAACAGAAAGTTTTAATCATGTCACTATATGGCATGGAATGTTGACTTATGATAAGAACTTGTTTATAAATTTGTTTAAATTTTCTTATAGTTTCTTAAATTTTATGCGACTGAATGGCAAATGAAAGGAACGGAATAACAATTAACAATCAAACCAGACACAGCTTGTAATCAAAGTTTCCTTTTCTACTAATTTCTGGAACTCGCAAATTTGAATGCTTGAATGTAAAGTTATCTCATTCTTGGTGAGTGGAGCGGAGATAATGAAGGTGCTGGAAAAATTTATTAAAAGCTTGGCCATTGATTGTTGCGGAAATCTTGTCATTGGGAAACTGGTTATCCTAGGAAAAAGATTGTTCTCGGTTTATCCGTTTCAGAGTCAATATAAACGCGTTTTTAAGATTTCGTGGTGTAACTCAGAAAGAAAACTACAACAGAAATAATAACAAGTACCTAGATGTTAATGTTGAAAATTACCAACGATTAGAATTTACGAAATGAGGAATTCACGACTTAGAAATCTATATATATATATAAGTGAATGTCTGTTTGTTTGTTTGTTTGTTCGCTTATAACTTACGAACTACAGCTCAGAACTGCACGAAACTTTGCAAACTTTTTGTTTTTACCCGGGGAAGGCACGGTATTGTTACGGTATTGTCCGGCTATTTTAGTTACGGCCGATTTTCCAATTTCTTGCTCAAAATTTACCGAATTTTGGCCAATATCTTAAGATTTGTCGCGACAACATATCAACTCAAAGCGAGAAAGTTTTAGGTAACATCTTTATCCTTCATTTAGGACATATTTTGCAAAATTGTGACTAGCCATTCGAGGGTTACAAGTTCGAATCCGGGATCGGGCACAATAAAATTTTGACAATACTCATTGTTTAGCCAAAACGGTAAGAGATATAGAAAAATTGATGGGAATGAACCCCCCCAAAACCATAGCCTGAGACCCCAGAAAAATGATCACAGTTCAAAAATATGCAACCGTTTTCGAGTTACGGCCGATTTTCCGATTTTTGTATGGGAAATCATAGAATACTATAAGAAACGGTAATAGATATAGAACATTTGATAGGAATGGACCCCCCCCCAAAAAAAAAAAAAAGACTGGGAGCCCAGAAAAAATATCAGAGTTGAAAGCCCTCCAACCGTTTTCGAGTTACGGCCGATTTTCCAATTTTTGTATGGAAATTAAAATTTTTGTTTGATTTAAATAAAATTATGTACAAAAGTGGTTAGTGCAATGCCGATATAATTTAATAGAATTGAACACCAAGTTTGTTGGGTAGAACGTGTTGGGAGTAGTATTGGGTTAGGTTCCAAAAAAAATAAAATGCGTGTTGAAGTCTGCGCAAGGTTAGGCTGGGTCGCAGACCCAGCCTAAACTCAGCAGACTTCAACACGCATTTTATTTTTTTTGGAACCTAACCCAATACTACTCCCAACACGTTCTACACAGCTTAACAACCCGTTACTACTCCCCATGTTCTACATATAGGTTAACAAACGTGTATGTAAAATGATATCTATGTGCATACTCTGATCGCGTTTAAACGGTTGTACCTCGGTGATATGATTATTAATGTGGGAGTCAGATTTATTATTAATTTTTTCTCTCATCTTCTCGAAACGAAGTTCCAGTACTCAGCCAGTAATTTATAAAATCGAATGCTAGAATTATAATATTTTTATAATAGACGCCCAATCTGAAGCTTTCATTCGATCATTAGGAGTATTTTATGGAATTGATTCAAGACAGTAGCAATTACAAATTACAACAGATATTGTTTGAATTAAATATTTTAATATTTCGTTTAAATTGTAAGATGCCAGCGTCTATGTCACGTTCAATACACCAGTTTCCGTTAGATCACTGAAGTTAAGCAACGTCCAGTGAGGTTGTATCATGTGGGTGTCCGCGTGGATTCGCGCCATAGTAATGCTGGCTTTTTTCCGGCCCAACCCAGGGTGGGTGAGGTCAATGTGGGTAGCTGGTTTGCAAGTGGAGGGTAAAACACCCGTCTTGAATGACCAATAGATGTTAAAGAGACGTTAAACCAAATAAAAATAAAGAAAAAAAAATTGTAAAATAAGTTTTTTGTGCAAATGGACCAGTAGCATAATTTTTCTTTTTTAAAACTGGGCCCATCTAGGGAATTTTTTCAAGTAATCTTTATCTGTAGCCGCAATATTCAAGAAGTCACTGCAGCGCTGCTTAAAAGGTCCCTAAAGGTATTTAAAAAATAAACGATTTTGATTTGCTGATGATGATGATGACACGTACAATAGTCAGTAAAAATTAATATTTTTTGGAAGTACCTACATGTGATTTGGAATGGTCTTAAAACGTAATGTAGCAATCACAGTATTACTAGGACGTTAAACACACTTCTAGGAATATTCGGTATGGTATCAGTTGTATATAGTATTTACATCAAAAATTAAACAATATTAAGTAGAACAAAAGTCAGAGACAAAAAAAAGAGTGTTTGACTGCAAAAATTGGGGCAATTTCGATTTTTTTTTGTATGTTTGTAGCAGTGGCGGCTACTCCTTAAGGGCAAAAAGGCACAGCCCCAAGAAAATAAAGCATAAAAATATTTCGTTCGTAATTTAATTTTATACCTACCAAAGTATTCCCTCCCCCAAAAAGGGAAAAAATATGCCTTTAATTTGCGAGTTGCTTAATATCTGCTGTACATGCACACCGAATTTCAAGTCTCTAGTACTTGCCGTTCTTGAGATATCTTGTTCACAGACAGACGGACAGACACACACACACACATGAACCAATGGCTGAAACTCGAGATTTGGGCTCTGGGGACCCCAAAACGTGTTTTGGCATTGAAAACTCGACATCAAAAATTTCAGCCCATTATAATACTTTCCTTTTTTTATAAATGTGCAACATAATTAAAACTATTGTCCTTGTGTCAACAGATTTATCATTTTAATGTTTCGGTCGACAAAGACTTTTCACAAGTCTTTCATCAATACTAATAAACGCTAATAAGTTTTAGAAGTTTTGTTCTGCTTTGTTTTTGGATCCTTCGTCCCGAAATTCCGCTGATAAATAATACTAAAATCGTCTCACTATTTGCGATCGGATAAAGTAGATGAATCCGATATCACTCAATACAATATGATCTTTAGCTGCATAAGTCCATAGGTATCATTCATGAAAGACCATGCAAATTGGCAATATAATCACAATATACTCATTTTTTGGTAGTTATCTAATTCTGCACAAAAATGAGAATAATCGGACTACTTTGATGATATTTATTAGTTTAGAAGCTTGGAAACATGTATATGAGGTTAAAAGAATTAATATTCTTAAACATCAAAAATGCTTATCAATTACTTTCAAATAGATATTAGGGGATAATGTGAACTTGACTGAGAAGATATGAAGTGCGACCAAACAAAGAAGCTTAGGAGCATTACTTCTAAGAAGTATTTTTTTTTTTAAAAAAACGAGGATTTCCAGTCAGGCGGCAACAGAAACAAGTGAGACTAAGTCAATATTTTTGCCATTAAGAAACATTGAATCTATTTTTTTAAGGCAAGTGATGTTTCAACTAAAATCACGTTCAAGAGACTCTTAAAGCAAGAAAAAATAGTCAACTGATGAGCTCCTCATTAGACGACGAAACATCTATGAGGGTGGACCAGAAATGCTGTTATTTCACTGTTTCATAAAAATATGTTTGTTATGATAAAATAGATTCACAGCAAATACATTCAAACAATATACTAAACATATGGGGAGGCCCCCCCCCCCTCATAGGTAATATGCAAAATTGATAATAGGATCATAGGTAATATGCAAAATTGATAGGAAATGTAAATCAAGAAATGTGTTTATCGGATGGTATGTTTTTTTCAATATCCAATCTAATATGCAACAGTTTTTGTAGTCCAAAGATCATTCTTGAATCCCCCGAAGGAATTGTATTTTTTAACTAATTTCAATAGCTCTGACAATGTAGCACAAGGGTTTATGCTTTGTATGGAACCTTGTATTTATTATTAAATGAAATATTGATTTTCGCTCGTGTATTTACTTTTTTTATTCATGTTAATATAGGTATACAGGGTATTTTTACATCGTTGAATAACATGTTAATTATAAGTGTTAAAAATATTAACTTTTAAATAAATAAAAACAAAACACTTACCAAAAACACTATTTATAATTATTTATAAAGAAACTAGTTTCGAATCATTCGATTCATCATCAACGTCTTGGGGACGTTGATGATGTTGACGTCAACTTCCATCCTTCGACTCGACTAGACTGATGATGAATCGAATGATTCGAAACTAGTTTCTTTATAAATAGTGTTTTTGGTAAGTGTTTTGTTTTTATTTATTTAAAAGTTAATTTTTACATCGGCCCGGCATCGAGAGGTCAAAACCAGATTTTTTCTCTCTGAGAAAATATCTGCAAAATCCTCTCAACAGAGATAATAAAGTACAGCTTTGAGTTATCCATGTGATGTAAGGTATTTTTGTATTCGGTAATCTGATTCAACTTGTGTAACCCGAGCATACACATTTATGAAATGTTTGGGCCAATATTAGTCTTCTTCCAGCAAAGCTAGAAATAAATAAAGTACAGCTTAAATAAACTTACACAGAAAAACTAAAAAATAAACAAATATTAATTTCCTTGTGGCACGCTCTTGTGTTTCTCCATAGCACAAAGTTAAGTGTTTTCATCTTCTCTAATTCGCGTTATACTGTAGAATCAGTCTGAGATAACTGAGACTGAATGCATTCCGTAACACATCCAAACACAAAATAATCAAAGAATTTGTAAATCTTGAAAATTCCGACTTCCGACCAAACCAGGGATCGAACCCGTGTTTCCAGAGAGCAATTCCTGAGTGATGACCACTAGACCAACTGCAGACATACAAAATTAAGGTACGTAGAATCCAAAAATGGAATAATAAAAATCCGTCTGCCGTACGCCGCGCCGTGAACAAAACTTTTGTCACTTATTAGCATTGACCGATTCTAATGAAAATTAGTATGTAATTCTCATTTGGCGGTTAATTGTGCTTCGAAAAAAGCTTCACTGTTATGCACATACATGTGGGGTTGGATACCTTACTCATGCCTTGAAATGTAAAATATTAATTTTTGAGGGGGGAGGAGTACTTTTCTCCATTGCAATTCCAAAGTTTCGTTATTGAAAATAATAAACCAAAATGAGAGTTAAGAGACTAAAAATATGAAAGATTTAACTTCTTCAGAATATGCAGAGTGAGTCATTTTAAGGGACATAGGCAGACAGAAAAAGATTGATACCCCCCCCCCCCCCCNGTAGCCCCCCCCCCCCCGTGCTCTGAGTAAGAGATATCTATTATACGAAGTTTCACCAAATTTCAAGTTCTAGCTCTTTCCATTCTGGTTTTAGGCGCAACCGCCAAAAAGACGCCTTCAACCGCTAATTAGCGGCCAGCAATATATTACATTTCAAACTAAGTTGCATTTTTCAATTTCTTTTTTTTTTAGTATGAAATTGATATGAATTTAAAGTTCTTTGAAAACTAAAACGAAAATTGCCCCAAGAAATACTTTCTGCCCTCTCATCAGACGAGTCATCCTCCTCAGGGGACGAGTGATCCAATGGGGACTATCATTGACCCACTTACTAGTAATTGTCTTGCATTTTATTTTGTTTTCTTCTTTCTTTTTTCTTATCATTAATATTTGATATATTTTTTTTTAGCCTTATGAAAGGCATCTTTCCAACAACTTTACATGTGCATACAGAAAAAAAAGAAATCTTATAACCCACATGAAGCAATAATATTTGCTCATGTAGTTCAGTCATTTAATCAATTGTCAAAAAAGTTGACTGTCACATATCAAGTTGCTGAAAAGATAATAAGNGAAAGATAATGATAGATTTTAAAAAAAAAAAAAAAAAAAAACATGTTAATTATAAGTGTTAAAAAATATTAACTTACTAATTAAACTAAATATTAACTTTTAAATAAATTAAAACAGAACACTTCGAATCATTCGATTCATCATCAGTCTAGTCGAGTCTAAAGATGGAATTGATTTTGGTAAGTGTTTTGTTTTAATTTATTTAAAACAAAACACAGAACATATCTTGTTCACAGATATACACACGGACCAATGGCTGAAACTCGACATCGAAAACCGCTGAAAAGCAACATAAAACCACCAATGGTATAATTTCGATTTTCACCAAAAGCTTATTTTGCCCTTCATGGCATAAAACTGACGTACATACCAAATTTAATGTCTCTAGCACTTGCCGTTCTTGAGATATCTTGTTCATAGACATGCACACGGACCAATGGCTGAAACTCGAGATTTGGACTCTGGGGTTTGGTTTGGACTCTCAATGCCAAAACGTGTTTTAGCATTGAAAACTCGACACCGAAAATTTCAGCCCATTACAATACTTTCCTTTTTATAGGATAAGGAAATTAAAAAAAAAAAAANAAAAAAAAAAAAAAAAGTTGACCTTGAAATAGTAATGAACGAGACCTTAGAAAATTTCCAGGTCGCCATAATGGAGAGACAAATTATGAGGAAAACAAAGAGAATATTACATGGGATAGTAATTTCCTATTTTTAATTTCTTAAAAGAAAAATATATTTTATTTTATATTTTTCTCTTTTCGTGTGGTAAGCCCAGCTTATTATGACGAATGCGAGAATATAAAATATTAATGGTCAAACCATACGAGTTCTCAAGTAATAATCAACAGGGTAACAATATTGAACTCGATCACCAAACTGGAAAAATATAGAATTTTAATTTAATTGAACGTAACACTAATCTCTTGATTAGTGTTACAATACCTCGGATTTTAAGGGGAGAAGGCCGGTTGGCCTCATATAGAAATCAATTAACCCATATGAATGTCACTATAATATTTTATGTAATTATAGGTGATATGGCGATGAAACTGTATTATTGGCACAAGTTTATTGTATGTCAATATTATTATCGTGTCGCAACAAAATCTTGCAGCAGTCCTAAATTATTGCCGCGGTATCCATGTACAAAAAATTTTGAATTGGTGAATGTCTACTTTAACTTTTAAATAAATTAAAACAAAACACTTACCAAAGACACTACTTATAATTATTTATGAAGAAACTAGTTTCGAATCATACGATTCATCAGTCTAGTCGATTCGAAGGATGGAAGATGGGGAAGTTGACTGAGGATTGTTCAACGCGTGCTGTGTAGTGTCACCCGATACCCCACGTATCATCAAAATATTTACTCTTTATGTCTAACTGGTCTAACACTTTTTAAAATAAATTAGTGTCATTAGCTCTATCAATTTCAATTTGATTACTTATTTTTTCAAATTTAGAATGAAATGATTTTTTTTTTTTTTCTTTCTTTCAATATTAGATATAAAATTCATGGTAAAAGATGAAAATTTGATAAAAGTAAAGAAGAAAAGTTGATAAAAATATATCAACAAAAATAATATTTGATTTCAAAAATATAAATATAGAAAGAAATAATTACTAGGTAGCACTGAATGCAAATAATAATTATAATATAATAAAGGAATTTGGTGACTATTTTTTTTTGGTCTTTGGTGACTATTTTTTTTTTTGTTCAAGGAAAGATTTTAAATATTTTAATTTTCGTCGGATCGACTTTTTCAAATTTAGAATGAAATGATTTGATTCTGAATTTGAAAATTTTAAATTAAAATTTGAAAAAGTCGATCCGACGAAAATTAAAATATTTAAAATCTTTCCTTGAACAAAAAAAAACTGAAGTCACCAAAGACATTCCTTTATTATAATTATTAATTTGATTATTTAGGAATGTATATTTTTCACTGTTATTATATTTATAACTTTCATCGACTAGACTGTTGTACCATAGGTGTACAATGTGGGTATTTATGTAGGTTTGCGCCCTCGTGATGCTGGCTATTTTTCCGGCTATCCCAGGCTGGGTGAGGTCAATGTGAGTAGCTGGTTTCCAAATAAGTTCTCTTAAAAGACAGATAACGTTCGATGGAGTTTAGCGGTTTTTTCTAAATAAAAAAGATTTTTTGTGAAACCCAAACTGAATCAGTTTGTAACGTTGAGTAAGGATGTTTGAGAGCTAATCGAAAGAGTTGAAAATTGAAACTTTCATCAAAGACGCTAAATGTCCTCCAACATATTTATTGATCCCATCTAACTACAGTGATGAAAAGTTTTTAAGGAACATTCACCTGGCAAATGTAAAAATATTCTTCCAGTCAGTTGAAGAATATGTGCAATGCACATTGTGCATACTGGACAGGCAACACGTGACAGTGGAGCACTGTGAGCTCACGATCATCAGGAATTACTGTCACGGGTCTTTACAGGGTTAAAACCATTTACGTTACTGTACAATACATGATGGGATGCCAACCGTCCTTAGTACAGGTAGGAGAAGATAAGAAAAACTCTGCCAATGTAACACATGGGTTTATTATTTTACTGGCTAAAAAAATACCCTCCCCCCCCAAAAAAAAAGTTCGGGCGTAATTAAATCCTAAATTTCATATATGATATACATACTAAATTTCAAGTCACTGGCTCTTCTCTGTTTAGGCAGGATTAATGAAAACCGCTAATAACGCTGTAAAAACCGCCAGCAGTATATTTGATTAAACCCAGAAGTTTCGAAGCCATAGCAAATTTCAAATCTCCAGCTCTTACCATTCTCTTTTTAGACAGCAATATTGAAAACCGCTAAAGGGTGTAAATTAGAATGCACCTAGTTTCGGAGTCCAAATGGGACTATATACCAAGTTCATTCAAATCGGTCAACGCTAAGTGCCAAAAGTACTCATCACGGCGGAAGGGCGGCGCGGCGGACAAATGGATTATTTTTTATTTCAATTTTTGGATTTTACGCGCAATGAAACATAAAATGAGGGGGGCTATGTTTTTTTCGTGGCGATTCTAAAGGTTCATTATTGAAAATAATAAACTGATAAAGATTTTTCAAAATTCTCCTTTGTTGTCCAGATATTTCGAATTTATTTTTTCAAACACCCTGTCTATGAGAATTGAAAAGATGAATTTATATATAATAATAATAATAATAATAAGTCCCATAAGACACTGTTAGAGCCGAGACCCCTTTCTTTAATATCATTTATTTTTTAAGTTATAAGTGCTTTAACATAAAAATATATAAACTCATCTTTTCAATTGTTTTATTATTATTATTATTATTATTTTTTTAAATATATATATTTATATATAATAGAGTTTTTGCAAGGTTTTATATTCTTTTTTTTTATATAAAAAAGGACAAAAATGTTTTTTTTTTTTTTTTTTTAATTATTATTTTATTTTATTATTTTGGTTTGTCTACATTTCTTTATATTCCTTAAGTTATCCTGTCCACCTTTTCTGTCCTCTTTTTCCTATCCTGCGCAAACACGCCACCGAGGACCCGTTCTATCCGTATCTCGTCTTCCCATCCCCTTTTCTGCCTTCCTATGTTTCTGAACCTTCCCTGAGGTAACCAATTTGTGGCCAGTTTTGCCCATCGATACTCCGTCATCCGTGCCACATGTCCCGCCCATTTAAATTTCAGTTCTTTCTCTATCTTTTCTACTCCCTCCATTTTTGTTTTCTTCTCCACTATAATATTGCTGACTTTCTCCGCCTTTGTTATTCCTAGTAGACTTCGCATTAGCATTCTGTGGTCGGACTCAAATTTCATGTTTTCTCTTATTTCTATTTTTTTTAACCCCTTCTATATTTCTTACTAGAATGTAGTCGATCGAGCTCGTGTGATCCCCCTTTAGTGATAGCCCTGTCCATTTGTTGTTTTTGTTGCCTAAAAATGAAGTGACAATTTTTAATCTTAGACGCACCGCAAAGTCTAGGAGTAGGCTTCCTTTCCAAATTCTTTTCCCGTAGTTCGATCTTCCAATGATGTGTTCCTCTCCATTTAACATTTTTCCGATCGATGCATTAAAATCGCCAATTATCATATGGAAATATTTTTTTCTTTCTATTTCCTCTTCTATTTCACTCCTTATTTTTTCATAAAATTCCAGAGAGTTCCCTTTCGAACAGTTTGACGCAGGTGCATGTATCTGTAGGATTGTTACGATTTTGTCGTCTATGTTGATTTTTAGTAACGCTAGTCTACTAGAGATGGGTTTAAATTATTTTATATTGTTTTTCCACTTATTCTTTATCATATAGTTCGCTTCACTGTGACACAGCACATAACCATTTTATGTTTCAGCAATAAGATTGAAGTTTCTCCTTACCTCAGCCAATCCTTTAATATAATATCCTATTCTGTGTTAACATCCTCTTTAAGAAATCCTATAACATCCTCTCTAAGAAATCTTACGATAAATGTTCCGATTTTTATAATAATTTCCTTTTCTTTTCTTCTTCTTATATTTTTCCTCGTCTCCTCGTTAATTTTGATTTCAATCATTTCTCTTCGTTTTTTTCTGTATTACTTCGGGATGCGCCAATTGCTCCTCGGCGGTATTCCACTTCACTTGACATGTAATATTGTTTTGTATTCAAGTTCACATTTTGATCTTTTTGTGCCATTTCTGGGACATTTTTTTACCTCCTGATTCTGAATATCTTTTATTATAAATTGTTGGAACTTTTTAATGGGGTTAAATTTCCTATCCCCCTTATTCTTTTCACTGTCGGCTGTTCCTTCGTTTTAGAAATTGCCCTTGTTTCAGTCTCCACCGGGGAAAACGTTCTTTTTAACCCATTCTTTCGGGATCTTACCTCAGTTTCAATTAATGTAACAGCTTTTTTCCTCCTCCACTGTTCCTTTTGCCTCTTCTTCCATTTCTTTCACTTGGGAGTCTTCCATCCATAACATTTCATCTACCAAAATTTTGCCTCCTCAGAGCACAACTCTCTTTCCTTACTTCATAATTAGGACCAAGGTGAATTTTCTAGTACATGACTGTAAATATCCTCCTGCCATACTAATGAATGGTAATTTTCCCTGAAAAGTTATATTTAACTACAAAGAGTGAACGAACTATTTTAAATTTGCACCGTTTCCCTATCTAGGAAACCTCTCAGAGACAATCGTCGCTTTAATGAGGGATTTTTGATTGAAGACGGATTGTCAACAAAGCAGTACAATATTGAAATTTCACTACCTTTCACAGGGAAATAGATCGAACTTGAGGGGTTACAGAAGTAACATCTTCAGACTGCATCTGAGCGTATGGTGTAAAAGGATACAGAAATCCACAGTCCATTTGTACAAACTAAAAATGAACTATTCAAGAACACATCTTCTTCTCTTAAGCATTCTGCATTACATGGGACTCATTCATATTCCAAACTATTTGAAATCACCATCAAACAGAATTCATAGTGTCTACACGGCCGGAGTACATTTATCAATATGGTTGGGCATTTCATTATTGACACTGTCCATCTTTATGCATTCAATTAAAAATACAAATGAATTTCTACAAAAACTATTAGAGCTATGCGCGCTTGTTGATATTTTTGTTGAAATTAGTTATATAAAAAGTAAATTGAATAGTGTGATATTTCCTTTGATTGATTATATGGACACTCATTCGTTCAGGATGAATGATATTAAAGTATACAAGGAGTATGAAAAGGAAGAATCAACTGCATTCAAGATAACAGTGCTCATCTCAATAGCGATCTTCGTGTTAATCATACTGTACACCTGTGTTCCATTGACACCAGACGCACGGAATATGCTGAGGACAATTTACAATTTTCAGTATCCAGATCGTGTATTACCAATTACTTTAAAGCTACCGTTTATCGATACAAGTGAAATGTGTTATTTTATTATTCTTTATACTTTCGAAATCATTATTATGATTTTGCTCTTTGCATCTACATTGTACATTATAATGCAGCCCATTACGATAATGGCGCAAACGGAATATCAATTTGAAATATTAGGAACATATATTGAAAAGATAGGATGTTCTCATCGGGATAGATTTGGAAATAGAATACGTTATATTGATATTAGTAAAAATCAATATGAGACAGTTGCTGATACGAGCAGGTAAGAAATAATAAAAATTATTAGTTTCTGTGTGACCGAACAAAAAGTGGATGAACCCTAAATTCTAGTTTTTCATGCTGGCAATTTCAAGTATGGCATCATTTTTAAAAAAAAAACAAAAGCAAAATGGGGAAAACCTGAAAAGTGATAAAAAAAAATTTCTGTTCCCAAATGTGATTCGAAATTTAGTTCTTTCTCTAAGACTTTTTGTGTAAAGAAATTTGAAAAATTGAACACAAAATGTTTTTCCCATGTAAATAGGGAATAATGAATATAACCCGATTAAGATGATTGAAAAACATGGATCACTGTTCTGGTTTTCCCCCATTTTGTTTTCAAAAACTAGGATTTAGTGTCCAATTAAATTTTGTTCGGTGACGAAGAACTTATCTAGCGAAGTTGAAAGTTTCCAAATATGACCTTCTCTACTCTGTGATTCGGCAATGATTCGTCTGGCGCACTAACGATTTTCGTAAAATAGTGTTCTGTTTGATATCAGCAATATAAGGGGTCCCAATTTATAGCCAAACACACTGTATACAAGTTGGCCCAGAAAAACTTAACAAAAGCTTAAGAGGTTATAGAAGTCATCATTTTCAACAGTATATACTACCACATGCATAGTTCGCGTTTGCTTAGTTTTCAAGATGTCGGCCATTTTGTGTTTTGCCCTAAACTGATTACTCCCCTATAGAAAATCAGGTATAACTTTTTTGGGCTAATAGTGAAGAAAAATGGTTTGTACCGTTTAAACAAGAATAAAATTTGTAGTAAGAATTATTCCCATGATGATTAAGAGGAATTATTTTGTCGCACATTTTCGGGCATAATTCCAAATATTTTACTCATATTTTTCATTAACATTTTCCATGAAAATTGATATGGGAACCCTTGTTGCACTCATATGAAATAATATATACGCATACTTATAGCTGTCCTAATGAAAAATTTACTACCATAGAACGTAATATTTATAGCACCCAAAAAATATTCAAATTTTGACGATATTTTTTTCCCTATAACCGGATGAACGGTGCATTCTTTGAAAAAATTGACCATCATCAAAATTCACAAATTTTAAATTTTTCGTCAAATACCGTCCACAAGCATTAAATTCAGTTCAGGACTTAGATCATTTAAGTCATAATGGGCAGTTTTAAGCCATATAGACAGGGTGTAATAGGTTGGTGAGCCCAACGGTATAGGAGCTATGACATTGTCAAAAACAAATATTTTTTTCTTCTATCGATTTTTGATTTGTGCTTTTGTTACAATGTTACAGGGTCTTTTGTGTTATTTTTGAATCGATCATATCTCCTTTATTATAGCTCTGATTTCAAAAAACTAAAATGATTTAGAGAAATTAAAATAAGGAATACAAAAACGTTATCCCATGTGGGGTCATCATATATAATTACCGGTACCTACTATCTATTTCATCTCTGCTTCAAACTGACTCCCACTTACCTCTTCCTCCCAAACAGGTGGAAAGATAGGGGTGGTCCTATTCCCTGGCTTTCGAGGTCCTAAATTAAATCCTCTTATGGGGCCGCTCGGGTATCAGACAGGCTCTTGTGTATGGGCCATAGATGGAATCACCTATTTATACTTGTTTCAAATTGCCTTCAGCAGTACAAATACGATAGCGTAACACAAACTTTCTCAAAAATCATGGGTTGGATTTTGAGTGATTTGACAATAAGGGGGAGATGAGCGATCCAAAAATAACGAAAAATACTCTGTAACAAAAGCTCAAATCAAAAATCGATAGAAGAAAAAAAGCACAAGGACACAACAACCTGTTACACCCTGTATATAATAATAAGACCTTATATACATAAGCTTACCTATTGAGTAGCCACCATAAATGAAAAATGTGACATAAGACAAAGAAATATACATTTACTTTACTTTTCATATATGTGTCTGGAGTAGTATGAAAATTGTAAATAAAATAATTTTAAGGTAAGCTAAAAAATTTCTATAGCATTTTTTGTATGCACAGGCATGCAAATTTTTTTTTGAAATTGTGGAATGTAGCCCTCCCAGGCCAAATATTCACGGGGCGCTACTGTATATCAGGTGTAACCAAATATGAATTTAGACCCCTCTAGCTCCGCCCCCGATTTTTTTAATATTTGAACAAAAATATTCTATTTAATTTTTTATGAGAAATGGGCACTCTTTTTCAATAAAAGTCACTTCCGGGGTCGAACCTTAATGTCACCAGAAACATTCGATTGGCCATGTCCCTTTTCCTATCCCTACAGAGTGTCAAAATTAGAAAAATCCAAGCCATTCACAAGTTAAGGGTGTGATCGGTCATTCTGGGCCAAACTGTATTCTTGGAAATGAAGAGTTTTATAACTATAATTTTAGTTAAGTTTGTATACAGGGTGGGACCCTTGGAGTGGGTAACTGAGATCAAATGGAACATATTTTAAAAAACTCGTTAGTGAGCCAGACGAAGCAAAGCTGGACCAAGCATAGCTGCCCCGAATAAATACATAAACCTATCTACCGTTAGGTGACTCCAGCACTCCACAAAAATATTACAAACCGTTCACTTGAGGGCCAGGTGCGCGGCTCGGAGGAAAATCATACCTTTTCTTTTTACAATTTTAAAGATCTAAAACCATGCTTTGGTATTAAAAATTTCAGTCCATAACAATTATATTTACAGGACAAGGAAACTTAAAAGTGTTGTCTGTGAGACGAATATTTACAAAAATATAGAATACACAATGGAAAGCACAACCTCAGGTTCCAACCATTTTAAACCTTATAACCATTCTCGTGAAGAACTACTATATGAAAAAATGTATTTAAGACAAATAATAGAAATGAGCCAGAAGCTGATTAATTTTACTCAAAAGGTGAGCAGTACTATCGAACAAACCTCTTACGAAAAACCCGTTATACGGGTTTTTCGTAAGAGGTTTGTTTTTTCAGTTGGGGTATCATTGATATCAAAAGCTACCATTTTGAAAAGTGGGGGTAATTTATTTCTCTGTTTGTTCTGCCATTTTGTAGATTTTTAATTGTATGTCGCAATGAATGTATTGGGTTGGTGATGTAATGGTAAGAGTGGTAAACATTTGGTCGTGGGTTCAAACCCAGCCAATCCATGGCAATGTATAATCACATGATTTGGCGAGATAAATTCAAACGTAATAATACCACCCAAAGTACTGCCTGTGTCAATGTACTTTTCAGTTCTATTTGGACATTGTAAATGAGGTTTTTGAAATTACATTTTGTTTCAGTACCGAAATTTAGCGACAGAAGGAAAAAATCGAAACACATTTATAATAATGATAATATTTACTTTAAGTCTGTATCAACTAGCCGACTGTAATCAATTACCCAAACATACTCTCTTAAAAGTCATAATGGAAATGTGTTTCATTGTTGGAGCGTCATTCGATAATATTCGTCAATCTGAACGTGTTCAAACATGTTTTGATAGTTGGAGAATGTCGATCATACAAAGTCAATGGTATAGATGTTCAGCTGACACTCGGAAAGATATTCAGATGATGTTGCTAAGAACAGAAACTATTAATCATGTCACTATTTGGAATGGAATGTTGACCTTTGATAAGAACATGTTTATAAAAATGTGCCAATTTTCATATTCTTTCTTAAATTTCATGCGAATGAAAGAAAAGTTGGTGAAATAAAAGGAACGGATTTTACAAATTTACACATTATACATATTGACATATTATTCAAGAAGGAAGCAGAGGACAAAATATCATATGAAGAAGATTTAATCATTAGATTCAGTATCATCGGTAACAGAGAGCTACCGATTTCTAAAACTCATGCAATATATGCAGGAAATTATTATCATTTCCCGCCGAAGAATGGGGCCAAGAAAATGAAGTTGAAAATATTTATTAAAAGCTTTCCTTGTTTAGGACAATAGTTTTATCATCATACGAGCAAACCCCTTATAGAGGTCTGCACTGTATCTGTATATATCTAAATTATTTTATCTAACTGTATTTATCCGTAATCGTTAAACTGTGGTCGTACCTTTCCAACACAAAATACAATTATAATGCCGTTTTCGTTTGATTTTCAAGATGACGAAAATCCTGTTAAATTCGTATTTTCCCGAACTATCGAAAATAAATGGTACGGAAAACCGTACTAGACTTTCTCTTCCTTAATCATTCCATCAGACTACCACCGAATGCAGATTTTGTTCTTCTAAAGTTTTAAGGTTTTTAGTTATATATTTTAGTTATTGTTATATTTCTATTTTCTGTTGATGTTGACCATTNTTCTATGGAAGAGAAAGTAAAAATCACAAAATTTTCTTTTTCAGAAAGTGTGCCTCATCTGGGATGGGTCCACAATCACATGTGTCTCCATCGCTGTACCTCATTGCGTTCGGAAATTTGATCGAAAAACAATCGAAAAAAGGAGAAGATAAAAACGAGAAAACGAAAAACGAGGACAACACAAATGTTTTACACAGTGTTGCTTATATACGAACAACGAAAATTCTTTCACAAATTTTCAGCGAATCTTTCATAAATTTTCATGTTAATGCGTTCTTGTCAACCAAGTTCGCTCGATTGTGAAAAATCAGGTTGTCTAGAGAGATAAATTGATCTCGGCTGTAAAAGTGGGAAATATATGCCCACATCTTGAGACCAAAAAATTATAAAAATATTATGCAGGGAAAAAAAATCCAAAACCCATTTCCTCTTAACGAATGATTTTTTGGTTTATTATGTCAATAACAAACTTTTGGAAACGACCTCAAATGTCATATTTGAATTTCACCGATGAATGACCATCAAATGACAAAATAAATGGTACAGAAAACCGTACTAAATTTTATCTCCCTTTATTCTAGGAACTAGCAGTTGTGCCCCGTGCTTCGCCACAGTTAAAATTTGACCGAAAAATTAGCTTTATCTCGAAAAAGATTTAACATTTTTTTAGTTCTGATAATTTATCTTATGTCCAGAATTCCGCGCCTATTTCGCTTGGCGCATTAGAATCTTGGCCGTTCTTGGGAAATTTATGGGAAGGTCTATGCCCATTGATTTTTTGATATTCCTTATTGTTCTAGCTTAAACAAATATATTTCTAAGTTCCATACAATAATCGGCCGTGGACGGCATTTTTTTGATTCTGTTAATATTTCTGGGGTCTCAGTCTATAGTTTTGAAGAGAAAACGGTTCAACAGGTTGAATTGTGATTATTGTTCTGGGGTCTCAGCATATGGTTTTGGTGGGGTCCGCTCCTATCAATTTCTCGATATCTCATATCGTTTTGGGTGAACAATTAGTATTTTCAAAATTGTATTTTGTCCGATCCTGGATTCGAACTTGTAACCCTAAAACGGCTAGTCATTATTTTGCAAACTATGTCTTAAATTAAGGATTAAAAGGCCACCAAAACTGTTTCGCTTTGAGTTGATATGTGATCGCGACAAAATTTGAGATATTGGACGAGATTTTTTCTGGGGTCGTAACCCATGGTTTTGGAGGGGTGTATACCAACATCCATTTTTAGATATCTCCTTTACTCCTGGCCGAACAATTCCGGACAAACAAATATACATACATACACACATACAACATATTTCCCTTTTATTGTGAACGTTAGTGAACTCCACTTTTAACCCGGGTATACATCCCGAAATGCACTTGTATATGTGTATGTATGGTTTTCGGCTGTTATCAAAGGTATATAGTGAAAATAGATCGCAGCTCTCTGACAAAAAAAACATTATGTCACAGCGGAACATTGCCTAACTTACACCTTACAATACCACACATGGATTGCAATGGAATATTCGATGGCGAATGTAATATTTAACGTTTTTAAAACGAACGTGGGGCGCAGTAACCTTGTACAGAGCTCAAAACGCATTTTTTTTAAAAAAAATCTAACGCAAAATTACTCCTAACACGTTCCACCCATCAAACTTGGCGTTCATTTCTATTACATTATATCGCAGGCCCGACAAGAGAGTGGGGGAATCCCCCCAATCCCAGGATTTCCTAAGAGGCCCGGTGAGAAAATTATCATAATGAAAATTTTCAAGTTTGTTTTTCTGAAAAATAAATAAATCAACTTGAAAGTTTTGAAAATTTTTCAAACACACAAAATCAGAAGTTTAGTGATAGTGGACTATTATGGGACAATGGCTATTGCAGGACATATATTTTAAAACAGTGTGACTTTTCAGCTTGTACGTACAGCAATATGATTGCTGCAATATGAATATTGGTATTTTTCGTAAACATTAACATCTGATAATCGAATTATTTGTTGCCAAGAAGAAGCGTACACGCCTTTTCACATCAACTAAGTGAATTGCCCACTTTTACTTTTATTAGTGCCCATACGGTTATTTTAGATGAAAGAATAATAGATGGGCCCGTAAATTTTTCCCCCCGGCCCGAATTTTATGTCTACGGCTCTGTTATATCGGCACTAACAGGTGCAAAAATATGGACAAAGAGTTGAAACAAATTTGCACATATTCGTTAGGGGCATACGTATTGCATATCACGAAAGATTAATTGCAACTACTTAACCGGTTATCAAAATATTTAGAAAAAAACATTTTCCAAGATGGCGGCCCATCCACAACTTATATGGATAGAAGTGATGAGATACCATTTAGGACATACTTATAGAATGACACAACTTTTGTTCGCTATAATTTAAGTGGTTTTCAAAATATTGAGGAAAACAATATACCCAGTCTCACATGGCGCACATAATATATGACTCAAAGTAATCAAAAGTCGTTTAGGGTCAGGCGTATATCATTTCACATAACTTAAGCGGTTCTCAAAATATTGAGGAAAAGTGAAATTTCAAAATGGCAACCTCGCATGGCCCATCCCAAAAAATATAACCAACAACAGTTTCATAATAATCGGATGTGCGGTTTAGAAATGCATAAAAGACAAATACACAAAAACTCATTACATTTTAGACGGCTTGTATTTTTGATAAGCTCTAAGGATTGGGTCTTGGCAAATCGAATGGTTATAGTGGCATTGCGTTCGATCTCCGGAAGTGACTTTTTTAATACAATCGATTCCTCAAGATTTTAAATAAGTCCAAATAAAGTAAGGAATAACTTTCCTCTTCATTTTTTCCAAAAAAAAAAAAAAAAAAAATATATATATATCAGGGGTGGAGCTAGAGGGGTCCATATTGATGTGAAATATTCCCAATTGTGTTCCATAAATGGTTTCTCATATACCAAATGCATGCAAAGTGTGCATGTTTATATTCATTAGTGTCGTAAGGGGATAAGTGAAATCTTAGCTTCAAAGATGGGAAATTATGATCTTGATAAAAAATAATATATTTCTTTCTCAAATTTTGGTTCAATTTTCAGTTTTAAGATGATTTATGGTAACCATATATCGAATTATATTTGTGTCAACGTAAAAAACGCTACAGAACAATGATAGACCAAATCAATTTTCAATTAATCGTCAGGCCAAGTTTACACACAATTACTCGAGACGGGTGATTTGAAGGGAATTAGTCATACAATTCCAACTTTATTTTTAAGTGCTCTTAGGACCAGGCACCAAAACAAAATAGGTTTCATTACAAGAAACACTAGTGATGAGCGGATCCAGGGGGAGGCGAAGGGGCGATCCCCCCGAGAGGCCCGTTTTTTTTCCATTGAAACAAAAAAAAAACACATTCCGGTATCATTTTTCTAATAATTTGTGTATAAAATTATACGAAAATATATAAATGTTATCTACACCACATAAAAATTATTAGCTGAATCGTGCCCGACCACAATTGCCCCCCTCACCGATCGCTCTGTATCCGCCCCTGACACTAGTTCATTAGACAGACTAGTCTACTTTCCATTCATACATATTCTTTTTACTAATTCCTCTACGACTTGATTCCTTCCACTCATTAATGGCTTTGCTATGCCATCTCTACTTCCCTCTATTTATCTTAAGTGACTATATGAAGATGTGTCTGAGTCTGAAGTAATGTGTGAAAAATTTTCTATTTGCATATACGACTGCATATCACAATCTGCAATGCTGATATCACACTCAGGTATTTTATAACATATACAATGCACCACAAAAGTATGGGAACACTTGAATATTCAGGTGTTTTTATAATAATATTCTAATATTCACGACTGGAGTAAACAAGTTTTTTATGGTGCATTTTTTTAACTCCTAAGGATCGGCAAAGGCCAATCAAAACATAAAATAATGTGAAACCCCTTTTTGTGACACATTTTTAAGAAAAGAAAAACACTTCCGTAACAATTTCATGTCATTATCACTTATTTTATCAAAAGCTACACAAAAGATTTCTTTTCTTTTTCTTAACGTTTCTTTAAAATTTAGCGTCATCCTTACAAACCAGCTGCTTACAATGACCTAACGCATACTGTGTCGACTTCATGCTTATTTGCTAGAATATTACAAACCAGCCACCCACATCGACCCTACCCAGTGTCGGTTGGACCGAGCATAGCAAGAATCACTCGAAAACCTAGTTAGCCACCCAAGTAAAACCTCGCTGGACGATGCTCAACTTGAGTGATGTCATTAGACAACGTTGATCTTCATAATGTAGACCTTTCCTTTATCATCTTCAGGAAAGTTAGAGGAAGAACTTGAGTTTATGACATCAACGATTTGCCAATGGCCTAGACCCCATACGACAGTAGAACCCCAAATACATCTAATCACTAATTACATAATAGGGTGATTTACTGATTGCCAAAGGGCTAGAACCCAGACGACAGTAGAACCTTAGGGTTCTACTGTCTACATTATGTAGACAGTAGAATGTATTTAGATACATCTGATCACTAATTACATAATAGGGTGATTTACTGATTGCCAAGGGGCTAGAACCCAGACGACAGTAGAACCCTAAATACATCTGATCACTAATTACATAATAGGGTGATTTACTGATTGCCAAAGGCCTAGAACCCAGACAACAGTAGAACCCAAAATACACCTGTTCATACTAATGACATAATAGGGTGATTTACTGATTGCTAAAGGCCTAGAACCCAGACGACAGTAGAACCCAAAATACACCTGTTCATACTAATAACATAATGATTTACTTATTGCCAAAGGCCTAGAACCCAGACGACAGTAGAACCCAAAATACACATGATCATACTAATAACATAATAGGCTGATTTACTGATTGCCAATGGCCTAGACCCCAGACGACAGTAGAACCCAAAATACACCTGATCACTAATTACATAATAGGGTGGTTAACTATTGCCTTCTCTATTTTCTCTGTGTGGTACCACTCCAAATATAGAAGCACCAATTTGGTGGAAGCGTAATCTTGAAATAGTTGCTGAATTTCTCAGTCCATAGCGAAGCACTGGGTTGTATGATAATAATATCATACAACCCAGTGCATTTATACGGCCCGATCATCCTCCCTTATGTTATTATTATAGCATTGTTTATTATCAAAGTCTAATGATCTGATGTATGTAAGTAAATCATCGATCCCAGGCGGTTCGTCGGGTTATGTTTCCACAGTTTTTGTTTTATAATTCAGATATCTGATGATCATAAATTATAAACAAACCGTAGATATATGTCCGTTTTCTTTCAAATACAACCAACGTCATAAATATAGAAAGCGCAAAATTCACACATTTGTTTCTGACACAATTTCCCACACCCTCAAACTCTTCTTCTATTTGAAGATTTATTGGAAACGGTGCGGCGCACGGCCTTTAAAAAAGAGATCCTTTCTTTAAAAATGGTTAAACGGGGGAAAATAGGCATGCCCAAAGACCAAAGAGTCAAATGACATATTTTATTATAGTATTGGCACGAGCCCCTCCTTCATTGTAGGCATACCCTCTCGATTTATTCATTATCATTAGGCGTATATCCGATGATAATCAGATCTATGTCTTTTGCACAATTACTGGCATCATATATTTATTGCTCGAGGATTTTTACTTTACCCTTTCTCCATTTTATCGGCTTCATCGTCCAATACTCATAAAACGCAAGGCCCAGTTGGTATACTGACTGACTCTTAATTAACGTAGTGTGACGGTGGCTAAACGTCTAAACTTGAAACATATTTTCCTTTTAACATATAGGTAAGTAATAACAAGAAAAATTTTAAATTTGGTGAAGCTCAAATAAAAAAACACTTGACCAACCAGACAATTATGTCTGGAGATTCAAACCACCCGTCCAAAGACCCAGGACCTAGATACTTTACGAGTATTTACAGTTCATCAGGTGTTAATAAAAGGATCCCTCACAAAAAAGAAAAAGGTTCTGACCAATTCTATTAATAAGATGTAACTTTTATGGTTTAGTTACATAAATTAAACTGAACTAATAAAGGGACTCAGGACTGAAATTATTCCAGTGTACTTGGTAGTCATAGTCCCGGAATCTTTTAGCATGAATATAAAGAAAATCCCTAGAAACTTCCAAAAATCAAAGGTGCAAGAAGTAGCGTTGATGATTTTTTCTTTAAATTTGGCTTAAAGTCACTTTAACATCTATTGGTCATTCAAGACGGGGGTTTTACCCTCCATCATTGGGAACTTGCAAAGCAGCTACCTACATTGACCTGACTCAGCCTGGGTTGGGCCGGAAAAAAGCTACCATCACGAGGGCGCGAACCCGCGTGAACACTCACATGATACAACCTCGCTGGACGTTGCTTAAACTTCAGTGATTTAACGGGAACAGGTGTATTCAACGTGCCACAGACGCTGGCTTGATGATTAATTGATACTTTAAGACTAAAAATATAAATTAATATTCTGATAGAAATTACGCCTATCTGGATGTAAATGACGCATTTTGTTGTAAGTTATGAACAGAGACGAGCTTGGCATGTTTGATGTTTGTGTATAAACTGTGTTCATCTCCACCACTCAACACTCGATATGTTAGAAAGAATTCCGACACATACTTAATAATCTACCATACTTGGGCTGGGCTGGAGATGCTACTAACATTACGTATGCTGTGTTCTCGTATTTTGGTATTTTGCATGCATCATCAATTTCATTTCACCCGTCACTATTTTCTATTCCATATTATTTAAGACTTCCTCTTTCCTCCCCGGATACGGATAATCTTTCATCGCCTCCATAATATACACACATACTTAGAGGGTGTCAAACATTTTCCTTAGAAGATAAAATATCAAAATGAAAATTACCCAGCATGGCATTTCTAATTGCTTTTGGGCCATATTTTCACTATTCTTGTTCACTCTTAATTTTTTGACCCCGGTCGTATTTGGAAGGGGCTACGCGCGTATACAAGCTAACGCTGCTTCGAGTGACTACAAGCGACTACACGCTACAAGCTTCAAATCCACCTGGAGGTGGATTTGTCTCTTGAAGTTGTTCGTAGTGGTGTGAGCTTGTATTCGCGCGTAGTCGCTTCCAAACAACGAACGCCCTAAAGTTTGAACAACTTTGGAACCGTGCAGATTGCAAAAGAACAGTATTTTTAAACAAAAATTCACCACTTTTTAAAATAAGACGGACAGAATGCATAGTCATTACTCAAGTGAAGATTTTTTCTTGACTCAAGTAAGTAAAATTATCTTTTTTTTCTCCAAAGTAGGATGAGCATCAGACTGACAGCACTGCAAATCTAACAGGGGGTCTAACACTTTTTGTGACTATACTTACTTGACGGGAAATTTTTACCGTGAGGTGTTTTTTTGGGGGGATTTTTTTTTGAAAGGGTCAATTAATGTGTTCGTCGTAACTTCAAACCAATTTAAATAAAATTAGGGTTTGTGTATTATAGGTAACCAGATATATGCCGGCCCTTTGCTGTACGGCTGCGAAATCAATTTTGGATTATTGTTATCAACCTCCAGGACGAAGACGGCTTCAATATAGAACTATCAATATTTTAATCAAGGGGATAATTTTTGTACTGCGAAACACCTTTCTAACGAATTTCAGTTTTCTCACTGTTCATGTTGGTAGGTACTCCACACCCACACCTAGGAAGAAAACGGATCCCCTATGGTAAAATCAATATTTAACTCAAAGATATTACTTTCTATATTACGGTACAATTTTATAACTAATTTCAACTTTAATCGAGAAAAATCCATATGGTACTCAAGGACTTTTCTCGCTGATCCCGAAATGGTTCCTAGTTCTTAATTTAGTATTTTGGTGGATATTTTACTGGAGGATATTATTTTTATTTTTAAATTGAACTAAAAACTTTCACAAATCTCTCCTTTACGCCTTATATTCGCAACTTTTCGCATTTTGGAAACTCACTTTTACACCTTTGGCAGTGTGCCTACTTAATGATTTGTAAAGAAGTGTGGTCTTTTTTAAACTCCAAGGTTTATCTCAAAACTACTGTTTGTTCTCATGATGAATATGCGAGTTTTGCAAATTAGATCAATCTTCGTTCTTTGATCTCGCACAAATGTTCGGCACCGGATAACCCAATAGACCTAAAACTATGATCAGCGGGTTCCATGAAATTATGAATGTCCGTTATATCTAGAAATTATGATCCCGAATCTTCTTGACAATCCCGAAGTTTCGGGACTGGAACGATCACAATCCCGGGATCCCGGGATTAGAAAAAAATTGAGAACCTTCCAAAAATCAAGTAGAAGTACTATAATCTATATATATAAAAGAGAAACACACTCACGTGACATCATCGCGATTTCTCCGCACTGGAACGTCCTAGGAAGCTGAAATTTGGCATGTAGGTCGCACTTAGGTCTTAGATGCGCACTAAGAAAGGATTTTTAAATATTCCAATTGGGGCGCCCGCCGCGGGGGAAAAAGGGGCGCGTTTACATATGAAAATCACATTTTCATCACTGTTTCTCCGTACCGGTACATTTCTGGGGGCTGAAATTTGGTTTGTAG
>CM022881.1:8478435-8521918 GCA_012654025.1 Pachypsylla venusta
ATTTTTTCGGATTTTTGAGTTGCAATACCCCTAAAATCTAAGGGATACGTGTTTTTGCGTTTTCTTATATTTTCAGCCATTCTCGAGATACGGGGGGTGGGGTGAGACTTTATGGACACCCTGTATATATCATGAATGGCTGTATGTATACATGCAGATACGAAGTTGATTTCTCGAAATGTGAAGTCTCCAGTAATTAACCGAACAATTATCAACATTTACCTGATAGCAATCTCTGAACCACGAAAAAATAAATAGAAATTCAATTTGAAAAAGTCAATGCGAAGAAAATTTAAAATTATTATAAAACCTAAAGTCACCAAAGACAATAATTTATCATAATTATAAATAGTATTTCTGGTGTTTTATTTTATTTTATAAATAATAATAAATATTTTTACCACTTATAATTAACAGTCATAAGCTTTTATTTGACTTATTTTTTCGTCTTAAAAACCTTGAAGTCTATCTGTAATTGTATATGTATATGATGAACAAGTCAAAGAAAATCGTGTGATTCGTTGTGATTGTGTTTTCACTCCAGTTTTTTTTCTATTTCCCTTAATTTCTGCTTCCTCCTTTCTTCTTATAGTTCTCAACTTGCTATTCCTTCTCTTCTAACTATTTCTTCCTCTCATTTCATTGTATAACCTAGTTTGTCTCTTTTTTCGTCATTTATTGTTCTATATCAAGTTTGGTAGTTAATTAAAAACTTTTAAAGGTTTTATGTTTCTTGGGTTTCAATTTCATATCTATAGGATCCCTTTTGTTTTTGCTCTTGTCTTCTCGTCTACGTCATTATTTTGAAAGAAGGGTTTTTCAGTTTTCATGTTGACGAAGTCAACATGAAAACTGAAACTATAATATCTCGAGTTTCTATTTTAATTGACAAAAATTAGATCGCAACAAACAATGATTTTTGTATGTTTTTCAAATTTATTTTCATATATCTTTTTTTTCTTTTCTGTGGCTCTTGATGATGATGATGAAGCCATCATCAAAAGTAAAGGCCGACTCACTGACCTATAATAATAATCAAAGACGATAAAATTTTATCAAAATGAGATAGTTTTTATATTTTTGCATAAATTGTCCAATATAATTCTTTGGTGACTCAATATACCAAACTAGCATCCCCCGAGCGCGGCTTCGCCCGCGCATATTTTAAATGATGTATCATTCTATCCCTCTCTCGCTTCAATGTATTTCTTATGGGGATTATTTATTTCTCGCGATTTCTATCCCTAAAAATTAAAATTTTGCAAAATGCTTTCTTAGTTCACACTTACATGGTGCAACGAAGGTCCCTGCCATATTTCAAGTCTGTAGCATTAATAGTTTCGGCTCTACGTTGATTAGTCACACAGTCACTAAGGATTTTTTTATAAAAAATCAGACGACTTTTATATTTTTGCATACGTGCCCTGATGGAGCCACAAAAGAAACAAAATACCAAAAATTATCCAATATGATTTCCAGGCGAATCAAATATACCAAGTTTTGTACAAATGAGATGACTTATATTTTTGTTTACGCGGGGCCCTGCCCGCGGCGGCCCAAAACAAAAATGTTTATGGGATAAGTGAAAATATGTATCACTCTGTTGAATATAGAGTGATAAATATCACTGTATAGCTTTAATTCACATTGGCTCTCCAGGGTCCGGGACTAACAAGCCAAGGGCGACACATTTGGCCAAATTTCTGAAAGCGATCATAGCAATATTTTTCCTAAAGACATTGGTCCGTGGAAGGGTAACTTCACCAAGACCCCGTTTAGAGGGCCCAGCATCAGGGTCCCAAAAACGAATAAATCTATAAGTCCGCTAATTTTGATCAAATTTTGTATCCACAGTCACCTAAGTATTTTATTGGAAAAGTTTTGGTACTTTGTAGAAATTCCAGTCTGGGGGCACCGGCAGGGCCCACACGTAAAAATATAAAAGTCATCTTATTTTTATAAAATTTGGAATACTTAGTAACCGAAGTATTAAAGTGAACAAATTTTGATATTTTGTAGAAATTTTGATTTTGGGGCCCCAGGAGGGGGGGGGGGCTTACAAATGTAAAAATAAAAGAGTCGTCTGTTTTTGATAAAAGTTTGTAGTCACCCATGTATTTAAGTGGACAATTTTTGATATTTTGGGGAAATTCTGGTTTTAGGGTGCCGGCAGGTGCCCACATATATAAAAATATAAAAGTCGTCTCATATTGATCAAATTTGGTATAGTGAGTTACCTGAGTCACCCGAGAAATGTATCTGATCTTTTTGTTATTTTGTAGACATTTTGATTTGGGTGCCCTGGGACCCAAATATGCAAAAATATAAAGTCTTCCCATTTTGATGAAATTTGGTATTGACTCACCTGAGATTTTTTGTAAATCTGGGGGAAGGCTGCCTAATCTAATTAAAGTAATATTTTAAGTAATGAGCAAGGTCAACAGCCGAAATCAGCCGAAACTATTTGAAATAACTTTACGCACAATGGGGACTACCCATTGAAATTTAGAAAATACTTGCGCGTATTTACAAAGACCAAACTTTGGAATAAGGAAGAAAAAATAGAGTACGGTTTTCCGTACTATTTACTCGTATATTTTAAATACTTGGTCTATTTATGTTTTCATGTGGAGAAGAACGTGTCGTTCTCTTTAGCGGGGCAAAAAGAGTTCTCATTTTTGAAGAAGCACCACACAGTTTTCCCCGAGACATCACATTTTAATTTTGTATAAACGATGACACGGCACTTTCAATTATTATCACCTCCCTTCGATGGCGGCTGAATGAATATAAAATTGGCTCTTGTTGTTAAAGATATATGAGTATGCTAGCGACAAGGGTACCCCGCACAAATCAGCAAAGAATCTCGGGGAAAGCTCTGTTTACAAAATATCAGATTACACAACAAAATTCAGTGAATAAATGCTACTTCCAAACTATCACACTGTATAAGGCAAATTATCAGATTACACAACAAAACTCAGTGAATAAATGCTATTTCCAAACTTTTACACTGTATAAGGCAAATTATCAGATTACACAACCAAATTCAGTGAATAAATGCTATTTCCAAACTTTCACACTGTATAAGGCAAATTATCAGATTACACAACAAAATTCAGTGAAAAATGCTATTTCCAAACTTTTACACTGTATAAGACAAATTATCAGATTACACAACCAAATTCAGTGAATAAATGCTATTTCCAAACTTTCACACTGTATAAGGCATTACACAACAAAATTCAGTGAATAAATGCTATTTCCAAACTTTTACACTGTATAAGGCAAATTATCAGATTACACAACCAAATTCAGTGAATAAATGCTATTTCCACACTTTCACACTGTATAAGGCAAACACATTTTCGATCTTCGGCCTCACGCCGCCCACGCGACTTTCCATCTATTGTAATACGCTGAAATTTTCGATGTCGAATTTTCAATGCCAAAAAACATTTTGAGATCCCCAAAATCCAAATCTCGAGTTTCAGCCATTGGTCTCAATGAATTGGTGTGACTATCTGTGAGAAATTCATATGATGTATACATATAGCTACTATAACATAGTTAACATACATACCAAATTTTATATCTCCGGCACATGCCGTTCTCTTTCCAGGCATCAGCATTCGTGAAAACCGTTGAAAAACGGCAACGGTAGGTACATTTCATTTTAATTAAAATTAGAGACGCGATCAATAATACATACAATTGATATACTAAAAAAATCCCTAGTTCTTACTGTTCTCTTTTTGGGAAATTTCTGAAAACCGCCAAAAATCGGGTACAACCGCTAAAACCCGTTAATGGTAGATAAAACTGCAACCAAAAGTGACTTTTCGCATTTAATGCATAATATTTATAAGGTATTGATTTTAAAAGATACTTGCTCAGCATCTAAACCGAATACCGATTCTGATTTTGATTTTAATTATATTTATGTTTATTGTTTCAGCAAAATTTTTATAAATATTTGAATTGTAAAATTCTCCTATTTTTTGGTGCCGATTTTTGTCGACATAGAAAATTTCGGCCCATTACAATACTTACTTTTCATAGGATAAGGAAAGTTGAACTACCTCTCAAGAAAATGTCAGTTACATTGAAATTTTAAGAATCCCAGACTAACGGACGAAAATAACTTCGGCATAATACAGATCGGCATTCTCCGAGCAATGCCAATTGGCATAGAGACGTTCTTTAGCCGCGTCCACTAATTGTCTCTACCAAATAGTTTTACTATTAGACTAAAATAGCATCTCAATCGTCCTCACGAGGCTGATTGAAATCCGAAATCACAAGCATTAAGTCGACATTTTTCCGAGAAAAATGTCGACTTTAAAGAGACATTAAAGGGACACGGGTATTGAACCCGTGTCCCCTCGCTGGGTGTTACGCTACAGCCAAATGAACCCTATTAGACGCGCCGCCTCTACTTCACTCACACCTTGGGTAATTCTGTTACCAACCGTAACACTTTACAAAAGAGTACACCAAGAGAAAGGCACCAATTTCTCCTATTCATAAAAAATATCGCAGCAACGTAATACAATAGAACATAATTTCCTATGAAAAAAAAACTTCGAAAATTTACACCAAGCAAGACGAAACAATGTTTTAATTATACACCATGAAGAAAGATTCAAGGGTGTGAGAAACCTTCTTTGGAATTAGTGGATGGGGGATCCAGCTAAACAAGGGGACGGACGGATGAGTCTGGAATTTTCATATTAAAATTTGTATCGCTGAAATAATTTTTTTAGGTATAGTGTCAAGAAAGTTTCCATTTGAGAATTATTCTCTTCATCAACTACTTTCTTACCATGTAGACATATTTTGTTTTTTAAAGAGATTTGAATAACAAAAATAATTATTTAATACAACACCCAAATCAGTAGATATCTACAAAGTATTCATAAAGTTTTTTTCTTGATATATAAATAAATAATTATTCAAAATAGTCCAATGAGCAGAACAAAACTTTTTAGGTTCTTTCATAAAATTAGAATTTTTTTCAATAATTTTTCAATTTTAATGTTGTTGTTGTTAACGTTCTCAACGACTCTCACTGTGTCCCCAGGCCAAGAAAGGTGGCCTCTCCAACAGGATCTGTCCATAATGCTGACGGTTCTAGATTAGTTGGGTTTGATGGATAGTTAAATGATGGATAGTTGCTGGCTGCTCATGATTTACATCATGAGCAGCCAGCATACATAGACGACAACGATCATATACTTCAGGGTTTAGCAAGGATTTATATACCAACTCTTTGAGGAAGTATCTGGAGCAGCACGGCTGGGTCCAACGGAAGAAAAACACAGTGAGTTGTCGTCGGAACGGTGTTGATGGTCTTTGGCCGTGCCCGAGGGCACGGGTAGCCCCGGTACGAAGAACCAACCATCTTGTGGGCCAATTTTTTTTTTTTTGGCAGATAATTTAAAGCAAGGAAAGCTCAAAATAAACGGTAGGGATAACCGTACCAGACTTTCTCTTCCTTATTCCAAAAAGTTTGGTCTTTCTGTACTTTTTTTTACTAAGTTTTAATAAGTATAGTCCCCATTGTGCAGAACGTTATATCAATTAGTTTTGGCAGATTTCGGCTGTTGACGTTGCTCTTTGGATAAAATGTAATTTTAATTAGATTTGGCAGCTTTCGGCCGTCGGAATTGCTCATTGGTGAAATATCATTTTAATTAGATTTGGCAGACTTCGGCTGTTGACATTGCTTATTGGTAAAATATTACATTCGGTACTTGGATGACTGAGTATACAAAATTTTATCAAAATGAGACTTTTATATTTTTACATTTTGGGCCCTTTACGGGGACCCGAAACCAAAATACCAAAAAATGAAGTTAAGGAAAAAAATCTCGTCATAATTTTCTCTGTTATTTTATTTTTCGCAAAATACGAGTATATCTTGAAGCGTATTTTTAATGAACAAATATTTGCATTTTTTCCTTTAAAAAATAAAATGGACAACAAGGACTAAAACCACTACTCGTATGTTTTAAGCAAGCCTGAATTGCAGCGCGTGAGTATTTGTACCCAAACTGAAATCCCCCACGACCCCAGGCAACAGCCAAAGATCAATGAGCCGTATTTTTAAAATATTCTGCTAAAATTGTTTATATTTATGACCGTCCGAACATGACGATGCATCAGGGTTCAATGCAGGAAGGTAATTTTTTTTTGTTTTTTATTTAACGAAAAAAGCACAAGAGTCGTGACGATGGCATAAAATAAATAAATTATATTGAGCATCATTATACATACTGAATACAGTATGGGCTCAACAGTTTGAGGTTAATCCAAGCACGCCAAAGTGTCATGAAAATCGTTATTTTATTGCTCCACATGCCAAAGACACAGAAGTGACACGACTGATCATGATGCCACTGGTCCACATACCAGTGACTGAACAACAGGACGTGACTAACCAGGATGATACTGGTTCAGATGCCGGTGATTGGACAGTGGTGACAAGACCGACCACGATAACACTGGTCCTGGTCCGCAAGCCAGTGATCTAGATTCCTTCTTAGGGCTGTATAAACCCCTGCACCTAAGCCTTAATTGGGCTTTTTGTGGTTGAGTCGCATGCCAGTGACTGGACAACATGGACAAGACTGACCATGATGACACTGGTCTACATGCCAGTGACTGGACTGCAGTGACGTGACTGACCATGATGTCATGAGCTCGTCCATATAGCAGTAAAGTGGACAGCAGCGACGTGATTGACATTGATTTCATTAGTCTTCACGTCTGTAAATCTTTTGATACGTTGTCATTCACCTACAGAGAGTGTTCTGCTATTCGCAAAGAACAAGTTTTTGGTTAAAACACTCAAGACATTACTTACAATATGTTATTTTTACAAAAGTCCCCATTTCATTTGGTTCATATATTGAGAACAAAATGAAGAGATATATTGAAAATTCCTTTTCAGAGTTGAAAACAGAAACACCACCTTTTAATCAAATGTATCCTTAAATTCAAAAAAAAAAAAAAAAAAAAAAAAAAACTTTTCCACACTGTTTCACTTGGAACAACTAGATGCTCAAAGGAACAACGGCAGCAACATATTTATGCAAACAAAACAAAAAATTAATTTCCTGCCTACGAGAGGACTTACATGCGATGGAGAGTAAAAAAAAGCAGTTTTCTCTCAACCCACGTCCAACCTGTCAAACGCACAAGGAACATCAGTGCAAACAAAAAAGCGGTGATTTTTAAAGTTTTTCTCTTTTTTTCATTATAAAATTTATATGATCAAAGCACGAAAGTCATTTGTTGTTTGAAGAGCATTGTCTTTAACAATATGCCTCTGAGGCTCCTCACTCAAGTCCGAACTATGGTAACAAAATCTTAATAATGACCACACGTAGTCAAAATAAGTTAGGGATCCCACTGAGCGCAAATTCTTTTTTTCGCAACAAATAGCTGGTTGCTATATCGTCCTTTACCGTGTAACTTGTAAACAAGTATAATGTGATGTTAGTGCTGGGATTCGATCTCATTTGAGTCTGAGGCATGCAACAATGCGCCGCGCTTCGAAATTTTGCGCGGCAAACAGTGGGATCCTAGTCTTAGACGATGTGGTTTATGGACGGTGGAAAGCCAATATGATGCCCTGGATGCACGGTAAGTCCCATCACGTTAAGAACCTTTTTCACAGAGTTGAACTTTGTAGTAGTTCTGTAAACTGTAGATCTCACTATAGGTCGCCATGAAGCTCCGGGTGGTTTAACAGAGCTGAATCAACATATTCGATGAACATGATAAATAGTCAAATTATTATTATTATCTTTTTAATTTGGCTTAACAACATAACATTTATTGGTCATTCAAGACGGGGGTTTCACCCTCCATTCTCTGGAAACTTGCAATTGAACTACCCACATTGACCTCACCCAGCCTGGGTTGGTCGGGAAAATACGAGGGTTCGAACCCACGTGGACAACCACATGGTACAACCTCGCTGGACGTACTGGTGTATTCAACGTGCCATAAACGCTGGTATATGCAATTTTAATCAAATTTGGACAAGGCAAATCTTTTTAATTTTATACTTTTTTTTAAAAAAAAAGAAAAAAAAAGTTATGCCCCGGAACCGCTTTCGCATTACTTCAGGGCACTCCTTTTACAGCCATGCCATTCCGGAAACGAGAAAATTCGATCAGAAAATTTTCGCTCCGGGCGGGATTCGAACCCACAATCTCCGGACCAACAGTCAATGCTCTTAACAACTCGGCCACGGAGATCGGCAATTTTATACTGAATCCCAAAAACTGTAAAATCTATGTCCCAATAAAAAAAAAGAGGTGGGGTAAATTTTTTTCGTGACGATTCCAAAGGTTCATTATTGAAAATAATAAACCAAAAATTCATACCAAGTTTCATCAAAATAGGATTCCGAAATTTATTGTTCTGGATGGCACAGAAGTTGGATAACTATATTATTGTCATGGAGGCTAAGTAAAACGAGGATAACATAGAACTTCTGGATTCATACTATACACTTTACATATTACGAAATCTGGTATGAACATCACACGACTCTCCTGATCTCCAAAATAAAGAAGAAAGTATTGTAATGGGCTGAAATTTTTGATGTCGAATTTTCAATGCCAAAACACGTGTTGAGGTACACAGAGTTCAAATATCGAGTTTCAGAAATTGGTCCGTGTATTGTGAACAAAATGTCTCGGTAGGATTTGACGAGGTCTATGTATATAATTAACATACATACCAAATTTCAAGTCTCTGACAGCTCTTACCGTTCCATTTCCAGGCAGGATTCATGAAAACCAACAACTGTACATTCCATTTTAATTAATATTCGAGAAACGTACAAAACGGAAAATTCACACAATAAAAAAATCAAATTACAGTTCTATTTTAGGCAATTTCACGGAAAGCGCCTAATAAAATTGGCTAAAACCGCTAGAAACCAACCGGCAACGGTAGATTGGAATTCAATCGAAAATGTCACGCCGCACTTCATACATAAAATGAATAGGCCCCAAATTTAAATTTCCAGCACGTACATTTTGTTTTATGCCTGACTCGTGAAAACCACTATAAAGCGCCAAGAGAAGATTCAATTTCAACTAAAAATGGTATTTTGCATTCCATGCAAGGATATAAATAGTAAATAGGCAGCCAATTCTAAGCTCTAGCAAGTACCGTTCTCTTTCTAGGAGGAACCGCCAAAAATCACCAACGGTATATAAAAGGAATTATGATGGTATTTGCCTGCTCAGACTTTACTTTGATGCATTAAAATTAAAGAATTTTGACAAATATCGCCTTAATGAGAAAATTACATCACCTGGGGAATTATGGTATTTGCCTGCTCAGACTTTAACTTTGATGCATTAAAGAATTTTGACAAATATCGCCTTAATGAGAAAATTACATCACCTGGGGAATTATGGTATCTGCCTGCTCAGACTTTACTTTGAAGCATTGAAGAATTTTGACAAATATCGCCTTAATGAGAAAATTACATCACCTGGTGAATTATGGTTTTTGCCTGCTCAGACTTTAACTTTGATGCATTAAAGAATTTTGTTTTACGCCACTACAACAAAAGATCCTCATGGCGTCTTACATAGTAAATAATAAAAACTCTCTCCGGAAGTAGAAATGTTAATATGTATAGCGCCGGAATAATGTCTTGAAGTTTCTTTCAAATAGTACGAAAAAAGGAAGCCCTGCTTTGATAGAAAAAAAAACTTTGTACCCCCGCACAATATAATATACAGAGCATTTGTAGAAATGTTCAAGGATGAAAAAGTATACCAAAAGCTATGCTTTGTCATTATAAGTAATGAATCCATGAATACATCACTTGAGATTTGGGAAAGGAGTACCGTCAAGTAAGTATCGGCAGGAGCTTCATACCATGGAAGTATGCATTTTTACTCCCCAGCCCTATGCTTTGCTGAGCACTTTAGAGGCATTACCTTTCCACGTTTAATAAATTAAATACTATCTTAGGGTACATTGGATGAGCGGATAAGTAGTCAACAGGTTCCGCACCCCAAACAAAGCCAGTAAATTTCAGATACAAATATTGTGCTGTGTTCGTATTTGCTACGGAGTGAACAATCGCCATTTGGGTTTTTGGAGTGACTGGCGAGTTCAACTTTGGATCTGCCGACAAATTATACTCTGGATTATATTTGTCTGGTTTGCAATAGATGAAGCCGAAGCTTCTGGCTGAACACTCAATGTATTCAATGACAGTGGAAAGGGCTGTTATGGTAGCCCTTCTTTTTGTTTACTTCTAAAATGATTTGATAAACCAGTTATGTATTTGCATTGTTGACCAAATTCCAGTCACCAGTGTAAAAATATCCCCACATGACCGTACTAGTTTGCAGCAGTTCTTAGTATTTCCCTGCTCATGGCTACTTCATCTCCCTGTAATTCTGCCAAGAACAACATGATCTGGGACTAATAGTCTAAGGGTGTCCGCAAGCAGACGCTTACTTACTTATCTTACAACATAACACACATTGCTTATATAAGCAAGGAAAAAAACAAATACACTGGTTCTTATGGGAGTTTGCTAATATTGCTCGATCTGCAGACTCCTATAAGAACAAGTATATTTATTTTTTTCTTGCTTATTAAGACTATGTGTAATATACTATAAGATAAGTAAGCGGCTGTATGAAGGCACCCTAACGGAGGTCTTTCCAAATGCGGCTGGCATCATTCAAAATTTTCAATAAACTGTGTTGTCTCAAAATATGTCTAACCTTGTTCATCAATTCTTCTAAGGTCTTCCGCGTTCTGTCTTGGAATTTAATGTACCTACACATCTTATTTCCTACATTCATCACAACATTTAAAATGCTTCAATTCTGCGCTGATCTGCTTTTACAATATAGGTACAAACCCACTAGTACAGATAAAACTAGTGCATCAATATGATCATGTGTTGTAGTCATTAATAGAAAAAAATATCTTAATCAATTTTTTTTAAAGAAATTAAAAAAATTGGGGGCCGGGGGGAGGGCCCCAAAATAATCAAAATTGAAAAGCCCTTAACACCAGCCATCACATATCAAAATTTTACGTTTCTGCAACAAACCGCTAAAAATATAAAAATAATTTTTAAAAAACAAAAAATTGGGGGCCCTCCCCTCCGAGGGGGAGGGCCCCCAGTATGTTCAAAATCGAAAAGCCCTTAACACCAGCCATCACATATCAAAATTTTACGTTTCTGCAACAAACCGGTAAAAAGATAAAAATCATTTAACACAATATTGGGCCCCCAAAAACTATACAGCAAATTTCCCTCATACCCTAAACATGTATACCAAATTTCGTCAAAATCGGATGAAAATTGTGGCTTGTATCGCGTAACATACATATACACACATACAAGTGAATTTCGTGTAACGTTCACAATAATAGGCACACAAAAGATAAAGAAATGTGCATGAATAGACATACTTATGCAGGCCATAAAGAATGACTTCTGCATATGAACTGCAGGTAGACGATATTATAACTTCCTCCTCCACATATTCCCAACTGACCGTTTCAATTCATAATTCTTTATTTTAATAAAAGGGATATGGTCTTATGGTATGGGGGAAAATAATCTTAAAGGGTAAGAGAGTGGGGGTCAAGAAAACTTTGTACAGAAAGCATTCATGCTGCAAAAACTAATAAAATACTATTCAGAAGAAAGGGTATAAAAGGAGATTCTTTGGGGTTGAAATCTCTTTCAATTTAAAATTGCTTTACTTTTTGGGGTCAAGGGGAAGGGGAGTGATTTTTTTGTAGGTACTTATGATTCCGTAAACGAAGATTAACTAATTATCAATAACTTAATGAATATTGCCAGCGTCTATGGCACGTTGAACACACCATGTGGGTGTCCACGTGGGTTCGCGCCTTCGTATTTTTCCGCCCCAACCCAGGCTGTGTGAGGTCAATGTGGGTAGCTGGATTGCAAGTTTCCAGAGCGAATGGAGGGTGAAACCACAGTCTTGAATGACCAATAGATGTTAAAAAGACGTTAAAGCCAAATAAGATGTATTTTGACCAGTATATCGAAGAGGGTTAGAATCGAACATACAGACTCCTGGTTACGAATCCACCGCCCTGAGTTACTGAGGCTGTTGCCAGACATCCTGTGGGGCTAGTCGTTTTTTGCAATATATGCATGTTGATTAAAAGCTCTTTATCTCTAGGACTGTTGCCTAATCCGACAAACAAACTAACATTTATAATAGTCTAAATAAGTAGTTAGGCAGAACCGCTTTTAAGGCTGGAAGCTCAGTGACATACTAATTTAAGGACTAATATTGTTTAACTTGTTTTAAGCGCGGTCGAATCGTAGGAAAAAAAATCACCCCTATTCGAGAAGAAACTTCAAAAAGTTTGTAATTAATACATTATGTAAGTTTTCCAACACTTTCCACAAAACTTATGACTTCCCATTCCCAAGAACACCCTTTGGGAGGAAATTCCCCCCAAAACAGATGTTTGGTGTTGCAGCAGGCAGGAGGAAAGGAGAAGCAGAGTTCAGTCTTTTTTTGTTGTATCTTGATCAAAATACATTAATAACCAAACTTTAAAGCCTGTCTGGAACACTCAGACAAGGTTTTCTGCTTGGAAAAACTTCATTTTTAAAATGTTAAATATTTTATAGAAGCTAATGTTTCATTATTGAGCGCCATCATCGTATTCGATGAATGCTAGATGCATGTACAATTGTACATATCCTCAGCATGTAGTCAGTAATCACCTGGAGCACAAACGGTGAGAATGCTAGATGTATGTATAATTGTACATATCGCCAGCATGTAGTCAGTAGTCACCTGGAGCACAAGCGGTGGGGACTATTAAAATATATTTATAAAACTAATAATCTAGGACTGAGAGTTCTTTATATAAATTTTATTATCACTACCATTGAGTGGGACGGATTTTTCTTCCTCTAGTAAAATTTGGAAAATGTTACTTAAAAGGTTTTCTTTTAAGTGACATCATACGTCGATGATATTATGCTGCAGCCCTAAATAAGATTCTAAGACGTCTGCTCTGTAGTGTGTGTGGCTTGCTGGCTTGCGCCAGGGAGGCATCTGGTTTAATCCTAGATTGCTGGAGTACTTTTTTTGTAAGTTATTGCTGGATATGCGTCATTTTGACTCACCACTCATTTTTCCTTAATATATTCGGTTGGTTTGTTTCATTTTTTTAAAGTTTATATCAGATGAGTTTTTTAGCCTCCTGATGTTGGCCGTACCATACCAACTACTCACATTTGCCTCACCCCTTCTAGGTGGGACCGGGAAAAGCCAGAAGGATTTTTAAGCAGAAAAAAATTACTATTTTTTATTTAAAAGAAAATGATTGGATTTATTAGTTTAAGTGTAACAAATAGGTACAGGAAAAGTAATCATGCCAGTTCAAAATTCATGACCCCCCCCCCCCTATAAAATGTCAGAATGACACACCAAAAGACTAGCGTTATCGCTGGAACGGCGTCAAATTGACTCACTAACTTGTACGAAAAATTACTTTAGAAAAACAAATAAACAACTACGGCTGTGCTGACTTCAACATCTCACTTGAAACTGAATGTGTGAGGAATACATTGGAGTCACAACAGGATCGAACAAAAAAAGGGGGAGAAAATAGAAACGAATCTCACCTATACGTCAAAATGACTTATCTCCAGCAATCTAGGGTTAAATTCTATCAAGCAAAAAGATAGTTTTGCAACGCCAAGAAAAACCTAGATTGTAGGTATCCTTACTTTCAATTCTGACCCTTTTTAACTAAACTTTTTAAAGTTTTCTTTTTATATTCGTCTTTGGCACGTGCAATAGATTAAGTTTAACTTTTACCTTTGTCCAGCAATGGGAATGCCTTTTACGAGCACCCCAAAAATTCATACTTTCTTTCCACCTCGATCTTACCACGGCCACTTTATTGTTGAACTCTTACCTCTTAAAGGTGGGATTTTATATTTGGGGTCCTTCTGGTCTTACGTCTAAATTTTCATAAAAAAATCGCCGCGACACCTTGTGTCGCTTTAGCGGCACCCAGGGTATCTTTACTCCTGATTGACCTGGGAAGCTGAAATTTTGTAGGTATATATTACATGTCACAAGATCAATTTTTTATATATAAAAAAAAAAAAATCTCAGATCGACTGTCTTTTTTAAAAAACTTACAGGGTGTTTCAAAAGGTTATGCAAAAAAAGAAACCACGTATAGTAAAGCTCAAATAAAGGCTACTTTGGTCAATAAACCCCTATACGGAAATGAACCCCAAGGCCACCCAAATTTGGCACTTAAAAATCGAAAAATAATTATTAAAAATCGAATTATTTTGCGATTGACTTCATTTTTTGTATGACGTCTCCGATTGTTATCATGCTTCTTTTGGTGAGTATTTCGCACTTTTTCCACGATCAGGGGCGGATTTATGTGGGGGATCATGAAATGAAAATGTCTAAAACTTTTTGATGCGTATTTTTTTGGTGTTTTAAGGTATGACATGTCCTCTTTTTTCGCACTATTGATTTTAGCTCATCATCTACCCATCTCTAGAGAGACCTGAAAAGTGCACTTTGTGACGTGAAGTAATATATCATTTTTGCAACGCTCATTATACCTGACTTGGCGGGCGGAGCTCCTCAGTTCCAACGCACAGGAAGAACTCATCAATAGTAAAGCTTAATCAAAACTTTAATTTTTATCAGGGTTTCGTAATCGAAGAGCAAAAAATATATGTGCAAAACAAAACCCTATGACTATGTTTTCGATGTCCGTCCATTAGGTCTTTCGCTTGATCGTGAGTTCGAGTGACGGGAGGCACTCGCAAAACATTAGTGAACGTGTGTCGGCGGTGCGGTTGTTCTGCGGGGAACTAAGAAGGCAGACCTTTGGATCCTTTCGTGGCTCTTCCTCTGGTTTATTGGTGGTTCTCAACTTTGACAGATGACTCGCATATCTGGTTAGCTAATTCATTGTGCTTACATAAGCGAAAGAAAAAAAAAATGTTTGGGTCACGATAAATTTCATCTTATTTAGTAAATTCCAATATATTTTTCTATATTTGATAGGATAAGATGAGATAAGATAATATTATTGGAAATACAAATGTCAGAAAGGAAATAGGTAAAAATAAATAAACCAACATTGGAAATATTATAACGAAGCAAAATAATGAAGGAAGAAGAGAGAGAGAGATATGAAGATGAAACCTGGATAGGAAAAAGAAAATTAGAACCACAAAAAGGGAAAGAGAACTAAAAGCTAATTTGAATGACATAATGTAACGTGTTCTGAATATTTGATTCAAAAAGTTTGTAAAACTTACAGGAAATGTAGATCGAGAAGAGAAAAGCCAGCAAGCTGAGGAGTAAAATGTGGGGAATGTAGAAAGCTGCCAGTTTCAATCGTTCACTTAAAGTTATATTCACTGAATAAATTTAAGCCTAATTTACACTAGCAAATGGAACACAGTTAGTGAATATGAATGAGATTGCCGTCGATTAAGAATATTCACAAATGTCCTGGCCCAGGCATTTTGGAAAAAGAAAGAACACTAAATGATAAAGTTCTAAATTTCGCCGGAAATGTTAGGTTAGACCTCCCTTTTTCCCGGGGTGGGAAAGTTGCGGAACCGTCTGCCATTTTGATTTTTAAGTTTTTGTTTTTCAAACATCTCGAGAACGGATAATTTTATCGAAAATTTTATGGGGCATAGATGAACGACAGTCAAATTTCTTACAAGATTAGTTTCATACACTTTTTTGCTGAAATGTTGCGGAACCGTCCGCCATTTTGACTTTATCATTGGTAATCTTACTATCTATACTTATAAAACGCAAAGCCCAGTTGGTACACTGACTGACTCATAATCAACGTAGCTCCACAATGGCTAAACCTAGAAACTTGAAATTTTGCAAACACATAGCTTTTAGTATGCAGGTGAGTAATAACAATGAAAAAAAAGTTCAATTGGAAGCAAGGTACCGTCAAAAATGACGCTTTTTAGCATTTTTCATTGCATTTTTTTCTGGGCAACCCAAAATAGTACATAAGGACCCCATTAAAAATATATTAATCGAAATTTTCCGAAATCTCTCTGATTTATGGCCGGTTTTCACCACCGAAATTGAGAATTATCACTTCTGGATGAACAAGAAAGCTGAAATTTAAAATGAAGATTTTTCGCAGTAAAAAAAAAGTAATTATCCATGAGTAATTTTTAATTTTATTATCTAACGGGTCGAGCCCAATTTACAATATAACATAATATAGTATGAAAATCATGACAATATAAAAAGAAAAAAAAATACATATCTTGAGAATAAAGGTATCAAGTTAACCCAAGAATAGAAGCAAAATAATAATAAAATGAATGAAGCACCGAAAACTCACACAATACATATATATACATATACATATACACATATATACATATATATATATATACATATATATATCAAACACGATTATTTGCACCTCTCATCATACGATTAATGGGGGCAAAGTATAAATAGTTAGTTGCAGAATTACTAATAGAAAACGTTTTGCAATGTCTTAATCTACGCGTGCAGTCAAGATTTAATAACTGTACAAGTTGGGGACAATTAATCTGACCCGACATAAGTTTGTCAACAAATTTCAGATCAAATGATCCTCGTCGATTTTTAAGAAGTTCGAGTGAGGTGATTTCACGTCCAAAACGAAAACGATAATAAGACATGAATTTGTTTTGCACTCTTTGAAGTGTGTGTGAATGAATATCATAATGTGGAGACCAAACAACACAGGCGTACTCTAAGATTGAGCGAATCAAAGCCTTAAATAATAGTGAAAAAGCTTCATGCGATAGGCCTTTGGAATTCCGATTAACATAACCAAGTAAACTATGACATCTAGAAGAGAGTTTATTAATGTGGCTAGTGAAAGAAAGGGTCTTATCAAAAAACACACCCAGGTCTTTAATTTCAGTGACATAAGGTAAGGGGACAGAATCAAAATGGTACTGAAAATCAACAGAAGTCTTGACACGAGAAAAAACAATGACCGCACACTTGTGTACGGCAAGTTGCATGTCATTAGCGAGTAACCAATTAAAAAATGCATTGAGATCCTCCTGTAATGAGTTACAATCGATAATACTAGATATAGATTTATATATTTTTACGTCGTCAGCAAACATTAAAACAGAAGCGTACCTAATAACAAAAGGCAAGTCATTAAAGAACAAGCTGAACAACAGTGGACCCATATGACTACCCTGTCCAACACCGGAGAGAACATCAAATGGCGAGGAGGTGAATTTACCCAATTTTACCTGTTGGGTTCGACCCTGAAGGTAACTGGTGAGCCAACGAAGAAATGAATCACCCAACCCATACGACCTTAATTTGGCAATTAAAAATGACACATTAACCCTGTCAAAGGCCTTGGCCACGTCAGTGTAAATGGAATGGACAGCATGACCTCTCTCGAAAGAAGAAAGAATGTCATGCTGGTAACACAGAAGATTTGTTACCGTGGACTTTTTAGAAGTAAAACCATGTTGGGCGTCCGAAATGAAACATTTTGAAGCAAAAGACAATTTTGAAGAAATCAATTTATCCAACACCTTCGGAATGAAANGATGAAAATTTTGGCTTGTATCGCGTAACAAACAAACATACATCTATATACATACTTATATATATATATAAAATATCTTACTCAAATTAAAAAAAATAATTTTCAATAAACAAAATATTGGGTCCCCTGCCCACCCCGGGAGTGTCAGGACTCCCAAAATCAAAAAGCCCTTAACACCAGCCATAAAATATCAAAATTTTACGTTTCCACAACAAACCGCCAAAAAGATAAAAATCATTTTCAAATTTCATAAAACACAATATTGGGCCCCGGGGACCAATATTTTGTTTTATGAAACCAGGGGCCCCAAAAACTATACAGCAAAAATCCTTCATGTCCTCAATATGTATACCAAATTTCGTCAAAATCGGATGAAAATTTTGGCTTGTATCGCGTAACAAACAAACATACATCTATATACATACTTATTTTTTTTAATTTGATTAAGATATTTTATATATATATATTTTATATATATAAAAAATATCTTAATCAAATTAAAAAAAATAATTTTCAATAAACAAAATATTGGGTCCCCTGCCCACCCCGGGAGGGTCAGGACTCCCAAAATCAAAAATCCCTTAACACCAGCCATAACATATCAAAATTTTACGTTTCCACAACAAACCGCCAAAAAGATAAAAATCATTTTCAAATTTCATAAAACACAATATTGGGCCCCCGGGGACCAATATTTTGTTTTATGAAACCAGGGGCCCCAAAAACTATACAGCAAATTTCCTTCATGTCCTCAATATGTATACCAAATTTCGTCAAAATCGGATGAAAATTTTGGCTTGTATCGCGTAACAAACAAACATACATCTATATATATAAAAGGGAAATATGTTGTGTGTATGTATGTATGTTTGTTTGTCCGGAATTGTTTGGCCAGAAATGTAGGAGATATCGAAAAATTGATGGGAATGCACCCCCGCAAAAACATAGTCTACGACCTCAGGAAAATTACCAGAGTTCAATAAAGTTGAGCTGATTTTCCTATTTTTGAAAAAAATCTGAAAATTGGCCAAAATTGTCACGGTCCAATATCTCAAATTTTGTCGCGACAACATATCTACTCAAAGCGAGAAAGTTTTAGCTGACATCTTTATCCTTCATTTAGGACATATTTTGCAAAATTGTGGCTAGCCATACGAGGGTTACAAGTTCGAATCCGGAATCGGCCAAAATAGAATTTAGACAATACTCATTGTTTAGCCACAACGGTAGGGGATATAGAAAAAGTGATGGGAATGAAGCCCCCCAAAACCATAGACTGAGACCCCAGGAAAATTATCATAGTTCAAAAATATACAACCGTTTTCGAGTTACGGCCGAATTTTGAGGTCCCTGTGTTTTGCATGGGAAATCATAGATTTCCCATGAAAAACACAGGGACCTCAGTGAAGTTATCAGAATTCATAACTCTACTACCGGCCGATGTTTTTATGGGAAATCATAGAATACTATTAGAAACAGTGAGAGGTATAGAACAATTAATGGGAATGGACCCCCCCCTACCGGCCGATGTTTTTATGGGAAATCATAGAATACTATTAGAAACAGTAAGAGGTNTTTTTTTTTTTTTTTTTAAATAGAAAATCATAGAATAATATTAGACACGGTAAGAGATATAGAACAATTGATGGGAATGGACCCCCTCCCCTCAATCCAAAGACTGGGACCCCAGAAAAATTATCAGAGATCAAAACTCTCCCACCGTTTTCGAGTTACGGCTGATTTTCCGATTTTTGCATGGAAATTCAAATTATAGCACAATTTTATCTGATATAAATAAAATTTTGTACAAAGCCGATAAAATTTAATAGAATTGAACACCAAGTTTGTTGGGTAGAACGTGTTGTTGGTAATGTTGGTTTAGGTTCCAAAAAAGTTAAAATGCGTGTTGAAGCAATTTAACTCAATACTACTCCCAACACGTTCTACACAGCTTAAAAACCCGTTACTACTCCCCATGTTCTACCTAGGTTAACAAACGTGTGGGTAATATGTAATCTATGTGTGGTATATTTTATCGGGATTAAACGTTTGCACCTCGATGATATGATTATTAATGTAAGAGTCAGATTTCTTAGCATTTTTTCTCTCATCTTCTCGAAACGAAGTTCGGGTACTCGCGAGTACACATATAAAGGCGCATTTCGGGATGTATACCGCGCGGTCAAAAGTGGAGTTTACTAACGTTCACAACTAGTATGTGATCATAAAACTGTTTGATTCAATAGCAGGAGTACAACAAGCAACTAGTAGTTCTATGTGTACGACAGACCTCACTCATTTAATGAGCGCCATTTGGACTCCGTTGATACAAATGATTTTTATAGGATGAATCTTTGAACGTCAATTAGTATTAGTAATACTATGAGGTGTACATCCCACTGAGTTCAAATGGGGAACGTGAAGCCCCGGTTGGATTAATAGGGTTGAAAAAATAGTCAGAAATTTCAATGGATGTAATACATGCGCAAATTTCAAAGTGTTCGATAGTAAAGCGACGAGCAGACCCCGAATACCGATATTTGACCCAAATTCTATTTCCCTTTCCAATAAAAAATAGATTTTTGCAATTTCAGTGAAAAATGTATTCAAGTAATATTTTTGACTAATCCACATGCTGTGATAAGAACCTATACCACCCTGTATGACACATGAAATTCGAACAGGCACATTTTGAATTCATGAACAGTTTGTGTGAGCGTTTTTTTAACTTCTTCAAATTTGTTTTGCATCCCCCTCAAACTTCTTCATCTTTACAAATTGCTGAACCTTTGCACCAATAAGTATACTGAAAGGCGACATCAGAGTCAATAAAAGTTACACAAGGACAGGTTGTATGATTGATGATGATCAACATCATCATGTATAGTTACGCCTTTACCTGTGGATTTAGAATTCCTTTTTGAGTAGTTCCTGTAAGTAACATCCAGAGAGGTTTACCTTTGTGGGATAACCACGTAGGTTCGCGCCCTCGTAAACCCAGGTTGGATGAGGTCAATGTGGGTATCTGGTTTGAAAGTTTCTGAAGGTCAAAACCTCGTCTCGAATGACCAATTGATGTTGAGCCAAAAAAAAAATCCTTTTGACTAAAATAATTCAGTCTATATAGCCTAGCAGTCCTAGTAGGTAATCATATTGGATTTACAAGCAGGCGACCCGGGTGCGAATCCTCTAGGAACGGAAATATTTTACGCAACTTTGCTTGGTTGTTGGGGTTGCACTCAGCCTACTGAGGACAACTGATTATCTACCTATGGTTTGAGTGGCGACCAGTGGCGGCTTAGCAAGAGAAAAATATAGTACGGTATAGTTAAAAATATAGTTAGTGACCCTAGCAATGCAACATACTCTGTTATAGCCTCAAGAGTAACGCATTTTTCATATATTGGTCAATGTGCCAGGAGATACTAATCAAGATACTGTGGATATTATATTTTCCTCCAGCTTTCGGGTATGGATTTTTTGGGGGAGGGGTTATATTTCCGATATATGTGATTTCTCTTACCAGTTGGGCTGCGTAATTGTACCGCATTTTTTTTTTTTTTTTTGGACAACTTAGCTTCCACTTGAACTTTCGAAGTTTTTCCATCCTTATACAAACATATCAACTAAAATACATCTTGAGTCAATCAGTAAACCAAGCAGACTTTTTATATATTAGGCTCCAAACACGAAATCGCTCATTGAGCGAAATAAACGACCAGATCGCGATGAGGTATTTGCGAAATGCTCAAATCCTTTGGCAGCTGAGCAACTGCAAACCGCTCAAACCGCGATCTGGTATATTGGAAAGAATCAATCCCCGAAATCGGAATTGGGAACAAAACAAAACGCTCAAATCGCGATGTGGAAAACAAGGAATACCAGATCGCGGACTGAGCGTTTGTAAAGTTATCAAACCCCGTCGAGCTTGGTATAACCTGCATCAATTATATTGGCAAGATGCATTTTAGATGTGTTTTTCATGTAAAACGCAGACTTTAATATTCAACATTTCAGGCCAAACTAGTTTATCTAGGAAAATCTGATTTCCATAGAGAATATCTAAGCACAGACAACGAAGTTTCCTTATTACAAGGTTTTTTAAACGAGACATGTGTGCAAAAAAAAAAAATCCCCACCGCCTTTGGCAAGTCATGGCCGTAAAAACGATTCCTCCTTCCACATAGTGATCATTATATCACAGTGTATTAGAAGTTGTAGTATGAAATAATTTTATAATCTTGGGACCAAACCCGCTGTTGCAGCTTACTATTAAGAAAACAGCAAATTTTATCTAATTTCTACAAAAGCGTAGCGCTATCAACAAATTTAGGTGTAAACGTTTCATTATTTTATAATATAACAATAGATTTACATACAGGGTGATACCAAACGAGCGCACAATTAAACCACATTTTTTTTAAAAACATCATACTAAATAGGGGTATAATTATGATAAAATATTTTCCATGGGGGATTGATTTTATCTCGGATGATTATTTATATAAGTGCTTTTGCAGAAATAACTGTCGCAAAAATGTCGAGTTTTTGTGCCAATATACCATTGGTTTTTCAGAATGAAAATTAGATTATTTTTGTAGGAACTTACAGATTTAATCTTCATAACTCGCCTCTATAGAAAAGGAAATAGAAATTAAACATTCACCAAATAATAAAATTAAAGAAACACAAACAGTGAATTTTAGACATAAAATTTACAACATTGTTAAAAAATTGAACTAGTGTAAGCAATGTATTTCTGAGTAGTCACAACACAAATTAAATTCATCGTGGTTCATTCTGACAAATGCCCCTTTTGAGAGGAAAAACACTTGGACAAGGCGTCCGATAAATATCGCGGAACGAAAAAACAGACAAACAGACGTTTAAAGAAAGATAGTAGTGTTAAAACTAGATGTTACTTCGTCCGGTCAAGAATGTATTGAAAATTTTTGTCATAATTTGAGACAAGAAAACTATACGGTGTGAGTATACGCACTCATTTTAAAATCACCCTGTATAAAGAGCAAAAAATAGAATTACCTTTTTCCCTTTCTAAAAAAGAAAATATTTTTTCGCCTTTAATAATAAAAAAGAAAATTGAAAATTATAACTTTCTAAAAGACAAAAAACAGTAGGAGGTAAACAGGTAAACCTTTGTATACCTTTGCAACGTGGTTGAAACTCAATGGGGATCCCAGGGAGAGAGCGGAACAAATACATGGCTGGTATCATACTGGGACTGTTCCAAAGATAAGAACATTAACCTAATAGACAGCGAACAGTAACCTAAAAGCAAGGAAGGCATTTATGTACGCAACATCCCGACGACGGACGCCTCTTCGTATACATACCAACCTTGACACTCAGTCAAGAAAACCCATCCGCAGGGAATATTTTGTGTCCAGTTTTTCGTGGAACCATATTTTACAAAGATAGTTTTGTGAACTGTAGAATTCTCTCAGTTAAAATGGCAACCGTGACGCCTGAGGTCGACCAATAGGACCAAAATTATTGGAAAAAGCTAATGAATATAATACATGTTGAATCATTACAATCGGACAAGGCGTTCGAGATTTATCGTGAAAGGAACAGACAAGCCACTGTTTAAAGAAAAATTGTAGAGTTATAACTGGACTTCACTTCGTTCAGTCAATAGTATCAAATTGTTAATGTTAATGTATTGCAGGAAATAACAAAAACTTTACAATTCTTATTATTTCCTGCAATGAAGATTACTACATCACACAATCCGTCGGAGTTTCTACTGGGATAGAACCCTCTGATAGACATATTATCAGACATAAAATAAGATTAATATAAGGGTCCCGTTTATAACCTTTAGATAAGGCACACTAAAAAGTCAATTAATTATTCAATAAAATAAAGGTAGGGGAATTTTTTTCTTCAAAAGTTAAAATAATTAAAAGCCAAAAGTTAAGGGCGACAGCACGAGAAAATCTACATCCTTTAATTATTAAATATTAGGTGTGAATCCCCACACCCTTTTCGTTCGTTTTATACAAAATCGTACTTTTAAAAGTACTTTTAATTCTTTCATAAAAAATTAACACAAAAGAAAGATCCTATATCTGAAGACTTTTATAATACCTGATAGTCAAATAAAAAAAAACTAAAGGGACTTTGAGAAAAGAAGAATAGAAGAAATTTAGCTTGCAAGAAAATGTGCAGATATGTACAACCATGAACAACATAGTAAATGTAAGATGGAAGAACAAAGAAAGATATTGAAGTATTAGGTTGGCTGAAGAAACAGAAGAAGAAACTGCTAACATGGAAGTGTCAAACATGGAAATCTGAGTCATATATACTACACTGAATAAGGGATTTTTGGAACTTCTCAACTTGAGATCTTAGAGAGCATATTAGTGAGCTCAGAGAAACACAAGGAACAATATGCATGGATGACTGAATAGAGCGACGAATAAACGAGTAGAACAAAAGATAGAAACCTTCTGAAGGAATGGCGCTTCGTTGTGTGAAGATTCTCAAGGAACATCGGAGCATACTACGTTATACTCAGCGGAATACCAGTCCATCAATTTATTCCACGACAATGACCCATATTCGGCTTAACGACTATATGCAAATGTTGTTTGGTTTCATATCTAGGTAGAAGACTGTGTGAGTTGTGTACTTACATTTGTAAATTTATCCACAATAAAAATATATTATTATTATAACCCCCGAAGGCTACTGTTTTGAGGGTTAAATTACAAAAATAACATATTTAAAAAAACTTGTCTCAAAATTTATAGAATTTCTAAGTTGGACGAATCAATAAATCTCTTCACACACAAATTGAATCGCCACATAATTTATAATTGGAAAATTACTTACTTAACAATTAATAAGAGAAGTGTACAAGATGGATGAAATGTCTACGTTACCTGAAAACAGAGTTGGAAGAAAGGTAAGAGTTAAAATAAATATTTTATAGTTAAAACTGTGGACAGCTGGACACCTATTGCGTTAAGTAAAACAAAAATTACCACACATCCTTCTACATTTGTCTACAGAATCGGCAAAATAATTGTCATTTTGATTTTATTTTCAATTCTTCAAAATATTTCTGGAAGGAACTCTATTGTATCTTCCAAGTGTATTCTGCTTTTCAGCAATTCTGGGTCTTCTCTTTCATCAGATACTCTAATAATTTCCATTGTGCCTTCTGACATAATTACGGTACCAATATTTACTCTTTTCAAAGGTAAATTTTCTTTAACAGATGATTCGGAAGATATATCCAGATCTTCAAAAACTTCTTTTATCGTGATTCTGTGGTTTTCTATTTTCATTTAAAAATGTTAATAAAGGAGCAAGATAAGTTCATAGCTAGGAGAACAACAACAATAATCAGCCTTTAAAGCATTTCAATAAAAGGGACAAATTTATATGTACAAGAGTGTAGTTCATTATTAAATTTTTAATTATCCTTTTCTTATTTTAAGGATCACGAAAATACCCTTTATTTTAACTTTTTGAACTTATATAAAAGTTAAGAAGCCATGAATATGAACAAGGTGTGGGGGTGGGAACGTAATAAGAAATGAAAAAACCTACAAAAGGTCCCACTTGAATTGTTGCCGACTTTCTTTTTTCAAATGGATAATCGTCCCCTCGGGAATGACTAGATTCTGTTCCAGTAAGAATATTGACGCAATTTTCATTTTGGAGCTTTATACAGCATGTCCATTAAGTCCTAACCGAATGTTCCAATTCTTTCCAAAAACAAAAAAACGAACAAATGACCCATGGCCAATTCTTGAGGAATTTAAATTTAAATGAGAAAGTATCTTTTCATTTCATATTATTATTTTGAGGTCAAAAATATTACATTGCCATCTAATTTCATATTTCTATCGTTATATATGACGAAGCTAACATAAGCAAATACCCTGTAAGTTATCTAAACATAATGAGATCAAAAATTTACACTGAATCACCTCCACCAGTATCAGATCAACCATTAGTGTGAAGTGAAAATCGTGTTTTATTAGTTCAGTAATTCTAAGAGCAAACTATCATTACTAATCCATTCGCGCAGCACTACTAACAATAGCGCATACGTTCCAAAGTTATGAGCAATCGGCAATGATTTTAAAAAACATACTGCATAGATTCTTTCTAGGCCAAGGAAACATAAAATGCTTTTAAGGGCCATATTCTAACACACCACTTTAGTGTGAGTTGTGACTACAAATTAGCGAAGTGGCCACTCGCACTTTTAAAATTTGTGTTTTTGTATTCTAATTCAAAACTCCTAGTGGCAAGTGACTCTTCTAGCACAGAGGCACTCTATGATAGAACCGTCTTCCATTGGACCTGTAGGCGGGTGAATTTAATTGAAAGTTAATTTTATTTAAAAGTCAAAACATGGGTCTAAATTTTTGGAGAACTAATTAGTTTGGTTCAAAATCACTCTCTAAACTGAAAGGTATGAAAAACAATTGAAGACAGTCTCAAAAACTGTGCAAATCTGTTCTAGAGGACAAAAGTAAAAGTTCTCTCATCAACAGGTCCGGTGTGCGGGAACGCTTATTATTAATTAATTAAATAAATTGACCAATAGCGGCACAATGTTTATCAGTTGATTTATGAATTGAAATCAGCTGATCTATCACTCTAGTGTCAAATCTTTGGTATTTTCAAGCTTGGTATTTTGGTATTCTAAAACCACACTTTAGGCGAAGTGCCCACTCCGCTTATTAAAATTTGCTAAATTTTCAAGTGTCGGATTTCCACCCATAGAATGGTGGTTATTGTTTTAAAAATCTATTTGTTTATAGTAATGACTAACCATGCCAAAAAAATATTATTTTACCTCCTCAATTCTAAAACTAGGGAGGTTTTGTACTCATACAAAAATTTATACATGAAATAAAAATGACCAAAAACACTTGACTTCATGTTCTACAATTTTAATATATTATTCGATACGCGTATTTCGGATTTTACTCCATTATCATGAATTGATATTACGAGAACCCCTCATTTTTTTTGGGGGGGGGAGTATTTTTTTGTTAGAAAAATAATAAACCCATGTGTCACATAGGCAGAGTTTTATAAATAGGAGTCAAAAAGTGTAGATACTTCCAAGTATTAAAATTGATTATAGTACAATTTGGATTTCGGAACGCATTACAAAAATTATATATTGAAATAAAATATTGGTTTCAGCACATCCTCTTCAACCAAAACTGCTTTCGAGTTTTTTTACGTCTGTCGGAAAAAGAGTGAACAGAGAGTTGGATTATAATTATATGCAAGGAAAAACAACACATTAAAAATAAATAATAAAATAATTGCAAAATATTTATGTTCATACCTTGATTTGAACTAAACCTGGCTGGTTACGAATAGGTCGACCTTAACTATAAACCACGCAAAAATTAATTGAGGGCGAAATTTTCTTCTGTATTTAAAGTAATTAGTTTATTAGGTTGTCATGGAAACATAAACAAAATAGATTTTAATACGTTCATAATTTTTATATTTTTTGTTAATTTTTTATTTTGACATCAATATAATATTTTTCAGTTTTAACATTTGATAAATAGAATCATTTTTTAAAATGTTCATTTTTCAAAAATATACTTCAATCATAGCAAATGATATATTACGGGATTTTTTCAAATAATTTCTAAAAATGCCAATATATTTTTCCCGCCGTTCTTGACTATGTTTGCAAATATCATTTAAATTAGACAAAGTCGTTCAAGAATATTCAACTTAAAATAGCTCTTAGCCAACGATCAAACCACGTTGAATACACCAGTTCCCGTCAGATAACTGAAGTTAAGCAACGTCGGGCGTGGTCAGTACTTGAATGGGTGACCACTTGGGATCACCACGTATCGTTGGCTCTTTTTTCCGGCCCAACCCAGCTGGGTGAGGTCAATGTGGGTAGCTGTTTTGCAAGTTTTCACAGCGAATGGACGGTAAACCCCCCGTCTTGAATGACCAACAGATGTTAAAGAGACGTTAAGCGAAATTAAAAAAAAAAATAGCTCGACCAACTCGAAACAGTTCGTTTGATTTTTACAAAATTTTATCATAATCGGTTAAGCGCTGGAAGGTGCTGGAAAGTAAACGAAATTCGTTGCCTGTTCATATGGTAAATGTGATAATTTTGACTTAAAATTATTCAAAAACACACCCCCGTTCGAAAGGATGCAAAATTAATCCAAGAATAATAAAAATGTTTCAAAAGAAAATCAACTAAATAAATGAAGCTTCCTGTTTTATAAATTGAGGAAACAAATAAATAATTATGAAGAAATTCTGCTAAAATTTTAGAAAGTTTGGTTTTAGAATACGAAAAAAATAGCCACAGAGTATTTTTACATTGAAAATATTGGAAAAGTGAGAGTGTCCACTTCGCTAAAGTGACAGATGAATTTACATGTAATTTTTTGCAACTCGCACTAAAGTTTAGAATATGGCCCAAAATTATATTTCTAAAATATTTTTCTTTTTGCAATTTAATTTTACCGAGACTCGTTATGTTATGCCAAAAAAATATCACAGTGTATCGAGGATGAATTACTAAATGCAATTTATAACAACAATTTTCCCGTAGGATATGCTTGAAAAACATATTCTTTGTTTTTTAAAAAAAAAAAAAAAATGGTTTCTTTTACATTAAAGTTCACTTTTAGCTCTAAACCTTAGAGCACCAAAGAGCTTATTTTACATACGCGTTAGCCATGAAGGACACGCTCAAGGTTGTTGATAAAAATATCATTCCTCGCGAATTATAATTATTCAACAACAAAGTAGTAAGGAACTAAAGTTTTTAAGTCTTGCGAACAGAAAGTATTTAATAATTTAAGAAGATATGAAGGTAAGGAGGTTGTATGGAGATGATCATCATAGAACAGCAATACCCGCTTTACACTTGGCTAATTTCTAAAAAGCTAGATAGTATTTGCCGATTCTTCTTAGAGAATTGAGACAGAAATTGAAATAAAATATTTCATGACATTCATTCAAGCTGTTGGAGAGTTGTTGTGGAATTATAGCAGAATTTAAAGAAAACGTACACCCCACTTCGTTCTTAGAAGTGCAATATTCATATTTTTAGCTACAGATAATATCTTAGTTTATGTGCACCACGCTCCACTCCTAAATCAATGAATGAGTAAGCATCACATGATGTTCTTAATTTTCAGCCTTATTCTTTGTTTTAATTCATGATTTTTTCTTCCCATAAATTTTCCCTAATTTCATTCTTTATGTTAAAGAAAAATCTTTTAATTTTAAACTTTATGTTCGTGTTAGGCACAAGGGTTACATTGAAAATTAGGGAAAAAGAATATATTTTTTTTTTTAAATAACTTTTATTAAAAATGTTGTGCGAAATGTTGGCATTTGTTTTTATTTAAATTTTACAAAATGCTCTTTTTAAATTTTTTATTCTTCAAAAAATAAATTGTAGCTTCCGATTCTGATTTTGATTTTTAGAGCAGATGCGGGAAGCATCCTAGTTTTGCACTAAACATACTATATACCGTTACACTGCAATAATGAATAGTATCTAAGTCATCCGCACGGAATGATTGCACTCCGAAATTGTCCTAACATCATATTGTGTCCCCGAACAGCCTCTCTTATAAATATAAGTACCTGCTTAACATGCAAGAGTTTGCTCAATACTTATTGTGCTATCCAAAGTAAAATGTTAGTATTCGTTTCAGGAACTTAAATGTGTCGTCCCTCTTTCGTTATCCTCCGAACTCTCCTCTTTTCATGTGGTTACATATCTTAGCATGTATATTCTTTGTTCATCAGGCTTGTTACTCGTGTTCATCTCTTTCATCTTACGGATCGTTTATTTCAATAAAATCTATTCAGACTGTAATGTTTTTCGTAGAGAATAAAGTTCCTCTCATGTGATCAACTCATTGCCTAATTGATGAAGAGTTTTCACTTCCATTATTATTTATTCTAATCGCTTTGATATTCATTCATCATACAGGGTGGTCCTGAAACTTAGTGATAACGGCCTTAGGGTGACATATTGAACTATTTCTGTTGGAATATTCCCATATAAAATGACTAATCTCGCGTGGTTTTCAAAATATCCGCCATTTTGTTGTTTTCTGACTTACGCTCAGTTTTTATTGTCTCACGATGAAACGCTTTTCATTTCCGAATTAACACAAAATTTTACATGATAAATTATGGTTAAATCATGCTACACATCTTTTAAAGAGGCTATTGGGTCAAAATTTATGTTATCGTCGATTAATCATAAAACTTGAACTCGATTATCTCAAAACGTTCCCCCAGGGGAAAATCTGGCACTCGTCAGGAAAAATATGTCCGTTTTGATGAAATATTATTTGACATTAAATGAACACGATCGAACAAGTGAAACCAGAGTCCTAAAGATTATCAGAAAACCTGGCAAAATTTGGTATTAAATTTTTTTTATTATTTTTAAGAGCAAAAATAGACAGTATTTAATTTTTAAAACAAAAACCCAAGCATTTCAGAGTGTCAGCATTTTGATGTCAAATTCTGACACGTCTTCTGATAATCTTTAGGCCATAACTCTGATTTCACTTGTTTAATTTTGTTCACTTTGTGTCAAATAGTATTTTTTAAAAAAAAAAAAAAAAAATCCTGATGAGTGCCAGATTTTTCATAGTGGAATTTTTAGAGATACTCGAGTTGGCTGAAAAACAATGTCTGAAACTCTAGATTTGGGCTCATAATCATAAGGCTTTAGAATGCTATTCAGGAAGCGCGAAATTTGATCAGAAACTTTTCTGAACCCAGGCGGATTTGAGCTCACAAACTCTGAACCAATAGGCAGTTACTTAAAAACTGGACAATGTGTATCATCATGTAATAAAATTGCCCAAACACTCTACCACTAGGGCTTCCAATCCCGCAAATGCGGGATCCCGAGATTTGCGGGATCCGCGCGTTTTTTCCGGGATTTGCAGTGCGCGGGATCCGCAAGCTCCAATCCCGCAAAAAACATGACCTTAGGTATTTATTTTATTATTATTACTTTCCTTATCCTATAAATGCGGGATTCAAAATCAATCCCGCATGCGGGATTGGAAGCCCTATCTACCACGCTCTTCATATCCCACTTCTGACTTCTATTAAAATAAAAAATCAGTAAAAGGTAAGCAAACCAAACTATTTCATGGCTTGAGACCACTTTCTCAAGTTCGTTCATATGATGAAATAAATTTTTTTTGGCAATTACGGCCGTTTTTACGACAATTATTTTAAGGGGCGTAAGGTACCCTTGATGAACATTTTCGTTTTGAAAATGCTTTTTTAATGAAAATAGAAGTCATTTATGGCTAAATGGATTCCAATTCTCGGGACTCAAACCCTGGAACAAAAAATGTTTCCTTTAAAAATTTCTCATTTTGTTTCATACATAGATAATATGCATCACCAAAAAATGATTCCTTTAAAAAGTTCATATTTTGTTTCATACATTGATAATATGCACGACCAAAAAATGATTCCTTTAAAAAGTTCTTATTTTGTTTCACACATTGATAATATGCATGACCAAAAAATATTTCCCTTAAAAAGTTCTTATTTTGTTTCATATATTGATAATATGCGTGACCAAAAAATGTTCCTTTAAAAAGTTCTTATTTTGTTTCATACATTGATAATATGCGTGACCAAAAAATATTTCACTTAAAAAGTTCTTATTTTGTTTCATACATTACTTCTATTTGGGTATTGGTGTAAAGAAACACAGAAAACAATTAACCATGTTATTGCTCAGTATTATTAAATTCTAAATTTATTGAGTTACTGAAAAGTATAATACTATTGGCATGTTCATTGAGGCTCTTGTCACGTCAATAATTGACAAACTATAAAGTAAGTACCAATGACACGATGAAAAGTGCCACTCAGAACGTGCGAACGGAATTTTATTCGATTTTAGGATTCTAAGTACGGAAACGTAGAACATCAAATTTTAATGGAGAGGGCCAGAAGAGGATAGACGTTTATTCAATAATAAACAAAAAAAAAACATAAAAAATGAGGAATTATCATTCAACTTGTATTGAATTAGATAGATCCAGCATAGTCTACCTAATTCAATACACAGTCCACCTCAAATAGGCTCGTACACTAAACATCTGAGAAGAATGATCAACCGAAGATTTTTTTTCTTAAACATTGAAGCAAATTGTGTTCTGAAAATTCAGGGTTAAGAAAATTAATTGAAATTACTCTCCCTCTCTGTATAAAGGTACAAATATATAACCTTCTCTGAATTATCAAAATAAACTAAATAATAATTATAATAAATGAATGTCTTTGGTGACTAAGTTTTTTGTTTGACGAAAGAATTTAAATATTTTAATTTTCGTCAGATTCGTTAAATTTGATTTCTATCTAATTTAAAGAAGTCGATCCGACGAAAATAATATATTTGAAATACTTTCCTCAAACAAAAAACACAAAATAAACTCAAAATTGTTTCGCGAAGCTCATACAATGCAATAAATAAATCATGAGTTTTTTTGTGCTCATAATAAGCAACATGCTTCGAATTCTATTGAAAAATAAAATGAAAGGATTATACTAAATTTGAAACTTTTGCAGATCATCTCAAAATTAACAACAAAAGCGGAAAAAATATCAAAAAATAAACTTTCCAAGGTTCGCTTGAAGATTCATTAATTTAATCAAAATAACATCTTTTCATTTTCAAAAGTTTGTGTTTCATTGTTTTTTTTAATCCAGGGCAAGAGGTCTTCACAAGAAATATCCTTTTCTTATGGTTTGACTTTCTTTTTGTTTAACGATGCACTGAAAAAACATGACTCAAAGGAACTCTCCTAATTTACATCAGCAAAACCCTAATTTTGCAATGCCAAAAATTTAACAAGTTCCAGAATTCATCATTTCCAAACATATACCCACATACATAATCCGCTTTTGCTTTGCTCTCAAGATGACAGCCTTTATGTGTGTTTCTCAAACCCAAAACATGGGTCGTACCGTTAAAACAAGAATAAAATTTGCAGTAAGAAATATGTAAAATCTTTGTATAAAATGTGTTAAAAAATATTAAAAATACCTAGATGTTAGGACATTAAGCGAAAAAAATTTGATTTTTTTTTTTATTCAGACGATTTAACTTACTTTTCTTTCTTATTGAATTTTTTCTTAGGTGCGCCAAGAAAGTTTTGACCGAACTCGACTTCCTTTACAAAATAAATAAATTTTATAAAAAATATTTTTTACTGAATTTAAATTGCTATTAATTGAAAAAAGTATAGCACCAAAAGTTTCAATTCTGAAGCCACCTAATGAAATGGGTGGCATAATGTTCAAAGCTTTAGCTTTGTGAAATGGGCTCAAAGCTCTACTCAAACTTTGATATCTTAATTTAAAACTAACCCTTTTTAATATTGTTTTGAAAAAATACACACACATACAGGGTGTTTGGCTATAAATGTAACCCCTGGATATGGTGGGTAGCTGAGATCAAATTGCGTTTTACGAAATTCGTTAGTGAGTCAGGCGAAACATAGCCGAGTTACAGGGTGGAGTAGGTCATTTTGGGACAATTTCCAACGTTGCTTAATCGATCACCCAGAAGCCCAGAACCCATCTGGGTGACCGAATAACAAGTATGTACCCTAAATGTACACTAAATTCTAAATGTACACTAAATTCTATTTTTTGAGGGCGGTGAATTCAAATTTGGCAGCGAAATTTTATAAAACAAAAGGAAAATGGGTGAAAACCTGAAAAGTGATACATTTTTTTGTCTGTTTCCAAATATGATTGGACATATGAAAGGTGCGTCTTTTTCTAAGAGTTTTTGTGTAAAAATGTTAAGATAAATCGAGCACAAAATTTAATTCCCTTGTTAATAAATTTATGAGCGGCAGCATTCTGTTATCACTCAAATACTGTCGCAGTGTTTTTACAATAGGTTAGTAATAGCGTTCAATCGTCTTTTTAAAAAAATAAAACAGATTATGTGAATAAAACTGCAACATGATATTGTATACAATAGTGGCACAATAAATCTCTCACTCATATTGCAGATAGAAGAAACTTTTCCTCCTAAAGAACTTTCACAAACCAGCGAAAAAAAACATTATTTTCAGGACTCTAAGCCGTTTCTATTCCGGGATGCAAAAGTAGTGATAAAAAAAGGTTCACTAATTTTAATTAATGTAGAAAGCATTTAGGCCGTTAAGTACTTTGTGTAGGTATTACATGAAGATTTTCAACGGTTGGTTCTAGAAAAAAATAGGAGATCAGCACAATGTTTTCCTTATAATCTACTTCACTGAAAAAAAAATCAAAGGAACGCTCCTAATTTCCAAAAAAATACTTAGATCCGAAAGTACTTATATCATGTTGAAAATGTTCAGTAGATATTTATTGATACCCTGATAAGTAATGTGAAGTGAAAATTTTCATCACAGAAATCTATCAATACAAAAAAAATTGTGCATTCTGAAGTGTACAGCTATTGTAAATCAATTGATTTTTCCTTTGGAGCATTTTTTTGTTTTTTAATTTGGCTTAACGTCTCTTTAACATCTATTGGTAATCAAAGACGGGGGTTTTACCCTCCATTCGCTGAAAACTTACAAACCAGATACCCACATTGACCTCACCCAGTCTGGTTGGGGCCCGAAAAATAGCAAGCATCACGAGGGTACGAACCCACGACGAACACCCACATGGTACAACCTCGCTGGACGTTGCTTAACTTAAGTGATCGAATTCAATTGATATTATGAGGAATTTTTAGACAGAAAGTATGATTCAATAAGGGAAACATGATTTTCCTCTTATAGCACAGTCAAACATGAACGCAAACGATTTAATATTGTCGAAGCAAATAAAAAAGAAGGAGTAATCATAATGGAATTTTTTAAAAAAGTGTAAAATAAGCTAGGTATGTATTATATTTGTTCACGATTGGTGTTTTTATAGCACGTTAAATCCAAATAAAATTACAATAATTTCTCTTTTATAGGATAAAAACGGGTACAAAAAACGTTTCATTTTCAACCAAAAAATTAACAGATGAATTCTAGAGAATTCAAAAGGAAGGAACGGATAGGATACGCATGCGCAGTATCTATATCTCAGACTCATGTGTGTACGGTTTCTACCTAGAACAGGCCAGTAAGAAACTAAAATCCCACAAGTTTTATTATTCGTGCAAAAATTCAATTGCAAAATTTCCGCAGAGTTGATCAAAAGGAGCCTTCAGCTAAATCTTTACCTATATTTGAGATTGTATGCGGGGTTTCTTTAAATGCCGGGATTTCGACATTCAGCTAAATCTTTACCTATATTTGAGATTGTATGCGGGGTTTCTTTAAATGCCGGGATTTCGACACATCATATGTCTCTCATAGAGTGACCACATTCTTCAATCACATTTCTTACTCATCACAAGTGTGCAAAGAAGCTTGATAAGTTTCCTTACACTCATTGCTCATAATCCTATTTGATGCTCTCAGAATAATATGTAACCCCCGAAAAAAACCTTTGCGGTAAAAAGTTCCCGCCAAGTCATTAGTAAAAAAAGCACTGCAATAAAAACAGTGCCCGCCTCATTTTACCTCCTCTGTTAAACCTTTCTTTTTTACATTACCTATTGTCATTAACAACCCTGACTCATTAACTAGGCACACCGCCAAAGGTGTGAAAGTGGGTTTAGTGGGTTTTCAAAGTGTGAAAAGATGTGAATAAAATGCGTAAAGAGAGGTGTGCGAGATTTGTGAGAATTTTAAAAGAACATAGTGAAATTTATGTAAAAAAGGAAGGTTTAATAGCGCAGGAAAATTATGCAAAAGAGCCGGTACTGTTTTGATTCCAGTGCTTTTTCTGACTAATGACTAGGCGAGAACTTTTTACCGCGAAGTTGTTTTTTTGGGGGATTTCAATTCTTTTTGAAAAACTCAAATTATATGTTCATAACTTTAATTGTGATGAAATTATGGTTTGTGTATTATAGATAACTAGATGTATACCAGGCTGCGAAATGCAAGGCTTTCGCAATATTTGACAAAACTAACTGAAATCTTTCATATTTAAAACACTTGCCTAAGAGGCGGCAAGCCGTGAAAATTGAGCGTTGATTCTTGGAGGAAACTTCATGATTAGTTACAAGTCCACCGTATTAACCACTGCGCCACTTAAGAGCGTTAACTCTTGGAGGAAAACTCCATGATTAGTTACAAGTCCACCGTTTTACCACTGCGCCACTGAAGAGTGTTGACTCTTGCAGGAAAACTGCATGATTAGTTACAAGTACATCGTCTTGACCACTGCGCCATTGAGGTCGGTTTGCGAATATAAGAACAGTACAAGAACTGTGTGCTAGGCTTAGCTGACAGCAATAGTTATAGAAAAGGCAAACCCCCAAATTATGTTGAACTCATCAGTTTCATAAGCGTTGGGTCAGGGGTTCGATTCTCTTTTATATTTTGTAAGCAAAAAGGTTACAAGTACCTACCTGCTAAGGGGTTCGAACCAAAATATGCCATAATGAAAGCCAGTTCTAACTTTCCCGTTGACACAAATTGGGCATAGGGATATTTTACAAAAAGTAGGGATTTTTTTAGTCGTTGTAGGGATTTACCAAAAAAAAAAGTTGGCAACACTGAAGGATATTATTTTTGTAGATACTGCGGAAGATCTTTGTTTCGAATTTCAGATTTCAAGCTTATCCCGATGTGTACTTATACAATTTGAATTTTTGTTCGTACCTACACTAGAGTGGAAACGGATCGTATTAATTTAGAAAATAAAAATTTTACTCAAGGATGTTATTTTTATACGCGGACCATCTTTGTTTCAAATTTCAGCTTTCTAGCTTATACAAATGTGCTACTTCTCCATTATGGATTTTATCGGAGGCCCTAGGTTGGACACGACAACTATTGAGAAAAAAAACATTTATTACTCAAGGATATTATTAAACTAAATTAATTCCCCATATTATTTTTTAATTTTCCCCTCTCACATTTTCCTACCCCTCCATATTTAATTTTCTCTGCTTCTGTAACTATTTGGACAAAAATGACACATAGAAAACATTTCTTTATCACATTTCATTCTTTAGTTGAGAAACTATGCGAGTTTAAAATTTTACATGCGTTTAAAAAAACGGTTTTTGGGCAAACAGTGTTATTGGGGGTACTTTTTTACGATAAAAATATCAAAAGGCACACCCTTCCACCTGAGACAAAGAAACCGATTAAAATCGGTTCGATAGATTTGGCGGTAGCCTCGTCAACGTTCAAGAAGACGATGAAGGAGACTGAGACAGTGTACAAATGGCACTTTCCAAATTAGTTTTCTTAATGTTCCCGTAAGTTTTTTTTTTTCAAACTATTGATTTTATCAAATGTCACTGCAATTTTTTTTGCCGTAGCTGTAAAATGTGCACTTTGTGACGTGAAGTAATATATCATTTCTGTAACGCTCATTGTATTTGACTTGGCGGGCGGAGCGGTGCCACGCTGCTCAATTTCTACTATGACGATTCTACACAGAAAATTCTGATAACATTTCTACACATTACTAAATATTAGCATGCTTGAGTAAGCAAATATCTTAATTACTTACGGTGTTAAAGTGTTTATATTACGAGAGTCTGAAAGTGTGTGTGGAGGGGGGTTGTACGTTTTCTCAATGTTACTAAATACTTATAAATCTTGTTCTCTGTACCTAAACTCTAATCTACCTTGGAGCTACTACCCCAGAAGGTAATCTATGGCAAACTGATGAGGTGAAGGCTGGGAAGTTTAAATTTGGCCTTATTTAGAATTTATGATACAAGAAAATAAAATGCTTTTGTTAGCATATACAATTTTTGGGTACGAACAGTGCGTTACTACAACAACTTCAGTATTTCCTTAAAGGTGACTCGGACTTTTCGCCTTGTTTTATTTTTCATGGGATGCACTATTGAGAGCTTATTTTTTGGGGTGGAAAAAAAGCCAGTATCACGAAGGCGAGAACCCACGTGGACACCCACATGGTAAAACCACGCTGAACGTTGCTGAACTTCAGTGATCCAACGGGAACTTGTGTATTATAGACGCTGGTTAAAGAAAATATTAATTGAAACTTTCGATGCCAACTGAAATTCCGACTGTTTGTTGTTAGTTTAACCGCTTGCATCAGTACATCATCCATCATGTCTGATGGATTTGACCGCTCGCAGTTCATCCCTCAGAATATCTTGGTTTTTTTAAGTTTTTTAACCCCCGGTTTCAAAATATCTCATCTGCTTTTTGCAGTTTCATTTTCAGAAACTTTTTGAAATTGAATTTGATGTTGCTTTTATCATTTTTTCAAACGTCATTTTTTCCATTTATTTTTTTAATGTCGTTATTGTTTTTGCTCTTTGAAGTTTCCCTTACTCTTTTCTTCTGAGTCATCTTTTTCATTATTTACAAGTGTACTATGCTACTATATAATAAATCTTGAAAACAAGAGAAAATTGTCCCACAAAGCATTGGGATCTGATGGAGCACGGATCGTCAAAACGATTGCATACAAAAGACGCATTGTGTTGGGCATAGATATAGTGAATGTTTCTGACAATGCTGCATCCCAGTATTAATCATATTCGAGTTTTTGGTATGCATGTAGGGCAAATTTCGCCTTCCACTGTACGTAAGTATTTACACGATGTTGGTCCTTTAACAACATGCGGAAGCATTCTCAAATAATAACATGCAGCATTGTTAGGGTGTACTGTATACACTCAGCCTAAAGCATCACTCTTGCTTGTTCCTGTTCCTGGGACTGCAGCACCTTGTTTTCTTTGAAAAAAAAATTGCTTTCTGGACAAATTTAACGTCTAGTATTGTGGAACTTCCGGATACAATAATGTTTTACTAAACGGATCGTCTGTGCATAATTTGAAAACAGCTGTAAGGGTTGTATTCGGTGGATGAGCTGCTAACGGCACAGCGAGGTGAACAACAATCAGATGACGATCGTGAATTAGAAAAGCTAGAATCATCCAAACCGTTTCATTACTTGATATATATCGGCCCATTTAGAATTGAGTGATTGCCATATCGCTGTCTTTGTTAACGTATTTGCAATTGTATTTAATTGATTTTAAAGAGTTGCAATATTTTACTTTAATATGTGCTTTAACACAATTTTGAAGCAGTTTTTCCCGGCAATAAAAGCGATTAAATCTCACGTCTATTTTGGATTGCAAGTGAAAATGATAAATAAATCGGGGTGCCCATAATTTAGAACATATTATATCATAGCATCTTGGGTATATTCGTGCATATGTCTAGGAAGAAGGTAATATTGCCGGTAAAGGAAGAAGGTAATATTACCATCTGCCAAATATCTTCTAAATCCCTTGATATCGCGTTTTGAAGGTGAATGTACCCCTCTGCTCGCATTTTTTTCTGATTAAATCTGAGGAATAAAAGACGCTCACTCTCAGTTTTGGCATAAATTACATATCCACCAAAAACTGTTGACACAGTCGTCCGCAACGTAATAATTGATTATGCGCTTCTTTTATCGTTATACGGTAAAAATTCATAGCTGAAACTTTTTTGATCGTAGGCGAATGTGTTAACGAGTTGTTTTGATGTACACTGAAATTGTACCAGTCTTCCCCCTCCCAAAACAGCAATGGGTATTGAAGAGCGTCATATGATCCACCGGTGTGTTTCTGATATGCGCTGCAACACATTACCAACGATAAATAATGCAACTTCCTTTGATGTAGTAGCACTGAAGGGTCTTTAGTGCTCTCCTGCCGCCGTTTTGTCAGCTCTAATTACGATTATATATTTATATTCATCGCTCGGCAACATTTTGAGAGCGTTTCTTTTTTCGTTCTAAACTGTTCTTATTATGTAGCATCTCTTGTGATGCCTCAACAATTTCGCAGTCAACACCTGAAATTTTTTCACATCGTTGAATAGTCTAAACGTCGTTGTTTCCTGTGAAATGTTGCAAAAATTTAGGGTTTGCGACTTGTAGGTAAGTCATTCCAGATGTGAAACTTAAAAGCGGCTCTGGTGGTTTTCTAAGTGATGACAAAGACACTTTTCCTATGCAGCAAACACATTCCTGCTGTTTCAATTTAAAATTTTCCGGCATGACATTAAGAGGAAATCACATCGATATTTCAAATGTTAATTTTCGAATGTAAATTGTAGTCTACCGTATGATCGTAAGTGAACGCTTTATTATGCAAATCAAAATTCAAACCTCCGCGCAATTCAAGTCGTGCCGTGCGGTTCGAATATTACGATGTTGTGTAGTTTCATTATGTCTGAAGTTCTCGTTCCTGATGTAACCGATTTTAATGCTGTTCTTCGTTTCATTTCTTCTTAAATCCATCATTCAGTAACAAAATTGAACTTTAGACCCCTCTATCTCCGCCTCCGATTATTTTTTTGAAAAAATGAAAAGAAAAGTTTTTTCTTATTTTATTTGTAGTTTTATTTGAACAAAAATATTTGTACCATTCCTTTTAAATTTCTTGAGAAATCGACAATTTTTGTAAATAAAAGTCACTTTAGGGTCGAAAGTGGATCTCACCATAACCATTCAATTTCAAAATATCCAAGGCGTTCAAAAGTTAAGGGGGGGGGGGGAACGGGTNTAACATTTAAAAATTCCCAATATCGGACCGGATGATTCCCAAAATCAGATCGGAATCAGATCCGACCTATTTATACATAAAAAAATTCTAAAATCTTTTGTGAAGTGAGACTAAAGTTTTTGAACCTTTTTATGTTTTTTATTCTTCTTCAAGGAACATAGGTTTATAAAAGTAAACATATGCCGACGATGCTGTTCAAAACATTAATTAAAATGAAATCAATTCCCCCCCTCCCCACAGCGCTGTTCCCATTCCATGAAATCCCTTACTCTTCTGTAGTCCCATTAAAACCTATAAATTTCTATAAATGAGGAATGCATTCTAAAGATAAGATTTTTTATGTACTTTTATATTTTCCTATCCCCGTCCTGTTCCCCACTACTTCCTAACTTCATTCCCCTTTCATCTTGTTGCAACTTTTATCAACCATTTGCTTGATGACTTTGTCAATAAATAAAATTTCAATATGTATTTGGAAAGAACACCAAAAGTCTTAACGTACTTGATTCAGAAGGGATTCAACTCGATTTTTTTCTTCTTCTCCTAAACTATCTTTTAGCTCTTAAATTAGCCAACATGGCACGTTGAATACACCAGTTCCTGTTGGATCACTGAGGTTGAACAAAGTCCAGCGAGGTTGTATGGGTGTCCACGTGGGTTCGCGTCCTCCTGATGCTATTTTTTCGGCGCAAACCAAACTGGGTGAGGTCAATGTCGGTAGCTGGTTCGTAATTTTCCAGCGAATGGAGGGTAAAACCCCCGTTTCGAATGACCAATAGATGTTAAATTCGTTTGCCAAAAAAGTTCTTGAATTGTAAAATGATCGTAAGATCTAAGAATTGAGCTATCTTAAATAGCCTTTTAGCCCCCCAGCGAAAGTTTTGTTCTAAATCGTCTGTAAGATACAAACATTTTTTCTCAAAGAAAACGGGGTTTTCCTCTGCCATAAGATTTATAATTAATATAATAGAAATTCTTGAACATCCCAAATGCTTTTTCCCACACTGTAAGTTGAATTTTAAAGAAGTGTATATTAAATGTCTAAAGACCCTACAGATAACGGGTGTAAACTAAAAACGCATTAATAAGATAAGACAGGAAAACATACGCACAGATCTTGTAAGATAATACCCACAGTGATCATTACGGGTGAGCAAAAGATGGGTTAATTAAATATGCAATGTTATGTGTTTGTATATATGCATACAGGGTGGTTCAACACTTACTAAAAAATCGACTACAATCAAAATTGTTTAGTCTTTAGCCTTTTCGTCTGTAACGACATCTTCCAGTGTACTGACTGAGGGAAACAGCATCTATTAGTCTGCCGACACGCTTGATAAAAGAGTATTGGTGTGAAATTTTTGATGTCAAGTTTTCAATGTCAAAACACAAGTTTTGAGGTCACTAGAGCTTCCGAAAAAAATCCTCCAATGGTATATTGGATTTCAAACAAAAGTTTCTTGTTTCGCACTTGGCATTAAAGTACATAAATGTCAAATTTCTCTAGCTCTCACCGTTCTTGATATATGCTGTTCATAGACAGACAGACACACACACGGAACAATAGATAAATCTCGAGATTTGTGCTTTGGGACCTCAAAACGTATTTGGCTTTGAATTTCAGTCCATTACAATACTTTCCTTTTTATATGGAAAGTAAAAAAAAAACATTTGTAACATACCACACTAGAAGTGAGTACAAGGGTGGGTATAATAAAATACAGCGTCTCCCAGAATGACCGGTCACGCACTAGAAAACGGGTGAGTTGATTCAAACCATAACACGGACTGGGAATATTTTCAGGGGTGGCTCTATGACAGCATTATCAACCTTGATGTACCTTTAAAAACCACAGGCGATATTGAGGAAGCAACGAGCTATATCACCAATCTTATTCAGCAAGCTGCCTGGTGATCTACCCCTTACACAGCAAAACAAAGTGGCGTAAAAACTACATTTAAAAACCAAAGGCGATATTGAGGAAGCAACGAGCTATATCACCAATCTTATTCAGCAAGCTGCCTGGTGATCTACCCCTTCCACACCAAAACAAAGTGGCGTAAAAACTACAAACTACGCGGGAAGTTAAGGATCAATTAGCAGAAAAGACAGGACTGAGACGTAGATGGCATATCAGTCGACATCCAGAGGATAAAAATCTGTTCAAGGGAGCTTGCAGAAGATTAAAAATCTACTTACTACAAGACATAATGAATCCTTTAAAAATTATCTTGAGAACCTATCAGCCGATGGAAAGATTATTACACATTATGGAATGCTACTAAAAATATGAAGAGAACTCAAAGACCTCTACGGAACAGAAACGGAAAGTGGGCACGGAAAGATTCTGATAAAGCAGAGCTGATCGCAAAATATTTAGAAGAAATATTTAGACCCCATGAAAGCTCAGAAATTACTCACGATGAAGACATTAAACGATTTCTGGACAGCCCTTTCCAGATGAGCTTACCAATACAAACAACCACACCAAGAGAATTAAAGCTTTGGTTTTCATAATTTATTTAATCAATGCAATCTTGAGAACAGGACATTTTCTCAATGAAAGGTTTCTCAAGTAGTTATGATCCCTAAAGCTAACAAACTAGAGCACGAAGTACCATCTTACAGAACAATCAGCTTATTGACTGTGTTCTCCAATGTATTTGAAAGAATCACTTTGAATCGGCACTAAGAATTGGTATTGGGAAGAATGGAAATCAGTCAATCACCTTTATAAGCCACAGTATCTATAAAATTCTCCTCATCTCTAAGAATTGGTATTGGGAAGAATGGAAATCAGTCAATCACCTTTATAAGCCACAGTATCTATAAAATTCTCCTCATCTGTCATGGTGTTTGTCACCATACTCCTCCAAAACGGCTTAACCGATTTTAATGAAATTTGGTATGTACATTCGGTAGGTCTGCGAATAGGTTTTTAACTATCTATATATAAAAAAAAATATGTTTGTATGTGTGTGTGTGTGTGTGTGTGTGTGTATTTGCGTGTGTATGTATCACTAATTGTTTAGCCAAAACGGTAAGAGATATCGAAAAATTGATGAGAATGGACCCCCCCCCACCCGAAAAAATTCAGATAGAATATCGGAATTCAAAAAAAATTTTGACCGAATTTAGCCGGTCATGGT
>CM022881.1:8529443-8546696 GCA_012654025.1 Pachypsylla venusta
GAATGATAAAGCCAAGGTAATCACTGATTGATCAAATGTCACTTAAGCTAGGAGAGGAATGATAAAGCTAAGGTAATTACTGATTGATCAAATGTCACTTAAGCTAAAAGAAGAATGATAAAGCCAAGGTAATCACTGATGGATCAAATGTCACTTAAGCTAGGAGAGGAATGATAAAGCTAAGGTAATTACTGATTGATCAAATGTCATTTAAGCTAAAAGAAGAATGATAAAGCCAAGGTAATCACTGATGGATAAAATGTCACTTGAGCTAGGAGAGGAATGATAAAGCCAAGGTAATCACTGATGGATCAAATGTCACTTAAGCTAGGAGGGGAATGATAAAGCCAAGGTAATCACTGAAGGATCAAATGTCACTTAAGCTAGGAGAGGAATGATAAAGCCAAGGTAATCACTGATGGATCAAATATCACTTGAGCTAGGAGAGGAATGATAAAGCCAAGGTAATCACTGATGGATCAAATGTCACTTGAGCTAGGAGAGGAATGATAAAGCCAAGGTAATCACTGATGGATCAAATGTCACTTAAGCTAGGAGAGGAATGATAAAGCCAAAGTAATCACTGATGGATCAAATGTCACTTAAGCTAGGAGAGGAATGATAAAGCCAAGGTAATCACTGATGGATCAAATGTCACTTAAGCTGGGAGAGGAATGATAAAGCCAAGGTTATCACTAATGGATCAAATGTCACTTAAGCTAGGTGAAGAATGATAAAGCAAAGGTAATCACTGATGGATCAAATGTCACTTAAGCTAGGAGAGGAATTTCAGTATTTCAGTCGGTCACGAGAAGTGTATAGACATTAAGTAATGTCGACATACCGAAAATGAATTTGTAGGAAGCTGGTAAGACTTGCACTAAATATATTCCGTAGACATGACATCACCGCAAGAAAAATATGTAAATGTAAATATTTTATTTGTTGAAACGCGGGGATTAGATTCCGATGAAGTTCCTAATATTTAAAAAGTACTTTAATGTACTTTTTAAATAAATGAAATCATCTGAAGTCTCCAGGAGCTGAGAAATAATATTGAGATCATCATAATATTATGAAAATTTCATAAAATATGTCTAGTTTTAAGTTTTCTTGAGAACATTGTACGAACAAGGACAATTTTGAGTAAAGGTGCTCATGCTCACAGCCGCATACCACATGTTGAGAAGCCTAGTTATTAACTATCTTAGTGTATTGAAATTTTCTCATTTTTCTAGCCCTGTTGTGACAGGAATGAGAAGGTTATGTACTTAATCCTAACCTTACTTCAGACTTTCTACCCGAAAACGCCCGTTTTTTAAACGGCCTAATTTTAACCTCATGAAGAAAAAGATATTTGACTTTATCAGTCTACGACACTGATAAAAATGAGAATGTGTACTTTTGATGATTTCAGTAGATAAGTAATCTTTTTTGGAACATAATAATTGAACTTTTAGATCGAAGCTCGAATCCGGGTGTCACATAAATAAAACTTGAGACCTCTCTATCTCCGCCCTGATTTTTTTTTTAAAAAAAATGTTAAGGAAATTCCACCCCTGATTTTTTTTTTCAAATATTAAGGAAAGTTATTCCTTATTTTATTCTCTTATATTAAAAAATAAAATTGGTATATCATTCCATTTATAATTGTTGAGAAACTAAAACTTTTGTTTAAAAAATGCCATTTCCGGCATTTTTTAAACAAACCAATCGAATGGCCATTGCTCTTTTCTATACCTAGGAACAATCGAAATTCACATTCAAAAGCTCGAAATTTGAGCTATTCAAACTTACGACTAACTTCTGGGACATAACTGTATTTTTTCTCTGACAGCCACCTGGATCTGGATATTTATACATCTTCCCTGTATAATTCATCTTCGCACGCCTCTTGAAGAGTGAATGTCATCTAAAATGTAATTGCATTGACATTTTCTCATTGAGATGGGAGAAAGTTTTTCTTTTTTCGCTAAAAGGTTTTCTAATTTAGGTGAATTATGACTGTTTGTCCTAAATAACCATCTTCCTTCAGACTTTCTACCCGAAAATTGCGTTTTCTAAACGGCTTATATATGCTAAACTTCCAGGAGAAAAATGAGATTTGACTTTGTGCTCTTAGGAAACTGATTAAAACATAAATGTACACTTTTGATGGTTTAGGTAGATGAGTTACCTTTTTGTAAAAACATCAAAGCCTAAAATAAGACCGTTATAGGGTGTAAAAATTTTTAGACCCCTCCAGCTACGCTCCTATATATATATTTTTTTAAAAAAACTAAAGTTTTTCTTTATTTTACTTGTACTTTCATTTGAACAAAATACATTTGTACCATTCTATTTAAATTTCTTGAGAAATCGACACTTTTTGTCAATAAAAGTTCCTTCCGGGGGTCGAACCTGGATCTCAACATAACAATTAATGTTATGTTGAGCCCTTCCTATCCCCAGAACTTTTCAAAATTCAAAAATTCAAAGCCACTCAAAAGTTAAGCGGAGAGGGTGACCGGTCATTTTGGGACACGCTGTAAAAAGAGAAATATGATGTGTATGTATGTGTGTGTATATTTATTTGTCCGGAACATTTTGGCCAGCAGGCTAGGAGATATCAAAAAATTGATGAGAATGCCCCCCCCCCCTCAAAAAAGTATAGACTGAGACCCCAGAAATAATATTAGAATTCAAACTGTCCAACCGTTTTCGAGTTACGAACGATTTTCCTATTTTTGAATGGGTATGACTAATTGTTCAACTTGAAAAAATTGATGGAAATAGAACACCCCCCTCCACACACACACATAAAAATATACAGGGTATCAAAGACCTACTTTCCACTATCTTGTTCTCACGAACCGTTCAAGTTCGAAATAAAAAAAAATATGCATAAAATCGGCCCTGAAGTTTTTTAGGAAAATATTTAAAACATATCGATCATAAGAGATGCGAGCAGTCAACAACCACTATAACATAAGGCCGAAGGTAAACATAGCACTCTTGAATGAATTCACTTAAAATGCTCGAAATCTAAAGCTTGATATACGAGTAAGGTTTTAACCATTATTATTTTTAGTTTTTGGGACTACAATGATCTATCTATTCGGCTCGTAAAAATAGTACCACATTTTGTAACGAAATATCATAAAGGCCTCGAGTTTTTTTTCATTGAAAGGCCTTAATTAAGGTCGTTCATACGTTAAAATAAAAAAATGTAGGTAGAATTTAAATTTTGGCCGTTTTCACGGCAATTTTTTTTTAAGTGGTCTAAGGTACCCTCTCTAAAAAATTTTGTTTTGCCTTTTTAATAATAAAAAAAAAGGAAATGTCTTTTCAATAAAATAAAAAAAAGAATAATCAGAACTCAAAAATGTTATATGGATTTTGAGATGAAGTTAATTTTTCGGTCAAATTCTCCAAACATTAACCGGGACTAAGCACAGTAGCTAGTCCATAATAAATATATTAAGTTAGATTGTTTTTTGCATTAAATATTTGTATCACTAGTTAAATATAAAAACAAGAACTTAACTCTTTGAAAAACATTCATTTAAATAACTAACAAGATCATCTGCATAAAAAAAATGCATATACAAGCTACTATTTTTGCTCAAAAGTGCATTCTTGCATTAAATTATTCTGGAATAAAATTATCTTCTTGCAATGAAGGTTTAAAATTAATTAATATTCATAATTAGTAAAGGAGCAAGAGATAATGGTGGCGTATGTATTTCTAGTTTGGGTAATACGAAATGGGGACTGATTAGATACCCAAAGCTGATTCAGTGCGTTTATTGGAAACTTGGCATACTTCTGAAAAACTCAATATCCTTTTTCTTCTTCCTAGTCAACCGATCAGTAGGTATAGTATCCACATTAAGGTGGCCTACCATTATAGCTATTAAAAAGATTCAAAGTAATCCTATATCTATATTTGTATATAAAAATGTATATTTGTATGTATGTCCTTTATGCATTCCTAAACCACTATGAAACTTTCGTTCCGATTACTATGAAACTTTCGTGAGTTGTTGGGCCCAAGCCCGGGATGATTTCGGTCCAAAAAACATATATTTTGTAGGCGTGTCTATGTGAGGCCGCCATCTTAGAATTTCGCTTTTCCTTAATATATTGAAATTATTGCTACTAAAATCATTGCTACTAAACTTTTGTGAGTTGCTATATGTTTGACCCTAAATGTCTTTTGAACACTATGAGTCATATATTTTGTGGGTTGGGCCATCTGAGACCGCCATCTTGGAATTTCGCTTTTCCTCAATATTTTGAGAACCGCTTGAGTTATTGCGATCAAAATTTTGTGAGATGCTATAAGTCTGACCCATAAAGCTCTTTGATCACTTTTTTCTCAATAGAGATTCGTTTGAGTTATGGCGATCTAAACTTTTGTGAAATGCTATACGCCTGACCCTAAACGTCCTTTGATCACATTGAGTCATATATTTTGTAGGCGGGGCCATGTGAGACCGCCATCTCGGAATTTCGCTTTTCCTCAATATTATGAGAACTGTTTAAGATGTTGTAACTAAACTTTTGTGAGATGCTTACGTCTGACCTAAAGGGCTTTTGATCACATTGAGTAATATATTTTGTGGACGGGGCAATCTTTTTTTTCCTTATATTTTGAGAACCGCTTAAAGGCTCAGTTTTTTTAAAAAGAAAATACATTTCAACATAGGTTGACAAAATCTGAATATTCTATTCGCAACCCAATATTCCATTCCAACAGTACTCTAAATTTATTATGTGGTATAGTTAGGTGCAAGTTGGGCTTTGCTTCGCTGATATAATGGTATTGAAGTGGGTGTTCCGACTCAAAAGTCAAAATAATAGAACTGACCCAAACACTACCAAGATTGTTGGGTAGAACGTGTTAGGAGTAGTATTGAGGTTCCAAAAAAAATTAAAATGAGTGTTGAAGGTTGCGCAAGCCTAAATTCAGCTGGCTTCAACACGCAGTTTAATTTTTTTGGAACCTAACCCAATACTACTCCCAACACGTTCTGCGCAGCTTAACAACCCGATACTACTCCCCATGTTCTACATAGGATAAAAACGGGTAGGTAGTATTTAATTTATGTGTGGTATGCTCTGATCGCGTTTAAACAGTTGTACCTCGGTAATATGATAACTAATGAAAAAGTCGGATTTATTCTCATTTTTTTTCTCTCATCTTCCCGAAACAAATTTCGGCGGGTATCAGCTATAGTCTTAATATATAAATCAGAAATTTTCTGTGTACCTATGTACCATGTACCTACGTATGAGGGGTTATTTGTTACAATACCACAGACCAAACGGTAGCAGATAGCGAAAAATTGATGGAAATGGACCCCCCCCACACCAAAAAAAATTATTACGACCCCAGGAAAATTATCAGAACTAAAATATTTCGTTTTCGAGTTACGGCCAAATTTATAGTTTATTCACCCAAATAAGACAGTCACGGTCCGATATCTTGAAATTTGTCGCGACAACATATCAACTCAAAGCGAGAAAGTTTTAGGTGACCATTCAGTCCTTATTTTAGGACATTTTCTGCAAAGGTATGGCCAGCCATTCCAGAGTTACAGGTTCGAAACCGGAAACGAGTAAAATAAAATTTAGAAAATACTATAATAGTCAGAATGGCCGTGCCTTTAAATGTTGGTTTTAAAGGTTGCTATATACTGGCTGGGCACAAACCAATACACCCCCCTCCCAAATTCCATTGTCCTTGAAAAACAAAGATAGCAATATAAGAATCCTAGCGAAGCACGGACGAAACACCTAGTCGAAAAAAATTATGAAATTTATGTTGGAAACAATATAGAAAATTGATCAACACTTGACATAACATCGACACAAAACATAACATCTCAGAGCAGAACATATGTATATCCTCGTATCTACTCGGAACAGCTGAACACCTTGGAATCAACGGTCTGAGGATAATACCCTGAGTATTATTGAAAGTTCGCCGTTATTTATATTGCCTCAAATATGTATTTCAGACAATTGATGACAACATTTTTTCAAAAAACTTTTTTTTTCTTCTATTATCAGCTGCATTTGTCGTTCCAAGGCATTGCACTTTGCATCCTAAATACTGTTCATTTGCTATTTTTCCTGCCAGGATATCCTCAACAATCGCAAGTCTATTAGCCCATATATTTCACAACACCTTTTAAAAATATCCAGTGATGTTGCAACTTACCCTGTATGAATGCCGAGAACTAGTGTTATTTTTTGGAAAAAAAAAAACATTTTACATTCTTTGGAATTTTTCAAAACTTCATTTTTTACACCTTTTTTTTGCTTTCATTTTTCCACCTCTCCAATGTATAGTTTCAAAAATAATAAAAGAATGTTTCTCTAACTTATTGAGAAAAATATAATAAAAAAGTACATTTTCAAAGTTCCCCACCTCCGTCCTTGGGTTTGTAAAAAAAAAAATAGGCATTTCGAGCTATGCACAATTTGCTACCCCATCTTAGGATAATTTAAAAGAAAATTGGTGACGATTTTTAATTCGATAAAGATTTGATTTGAACGAGGTGTATCATACAGGATGAATATATGAAATAAAATTGCTGGCCAAGGATGGGCCTCTGCCCATCCTTTCCCTCTCGGAAAATCACTAAAAAATTTGAAGAAACCGCATTCTAATGAAGGACGAAAATGTAGAAATGTGAAAATCGGGGACGATTCCAAAGGCACAATATTGAAATAATAATCTAAAATGGGTATAGCTTATAGTTAATATATTAAGTTCATATTATCATGAGTATATTTGATACTTCAGTCAGTCCGAGAGAGTAGCATTACCTATCATTTCTTCCAAAGTTTTTAATTAGTTTGGTGCAATAGTTTTTAAATGTCATCATACATCTAATCTTGGAGGCTAATAATTAGCATGGGTCCCCAGAACCATGTCAATCATTATAATTTCGCCAGCAACATAATAATATTACAGAATTTCTTTCTGAATTATTTTACACCATCAGCACAGGTACACTCAGCCCATGAGGATGCCATCTCCAAAAACGTCTCACAAACTCAGGTGTCACCTATTTTCATAAATAATGCAGGTAAGATATAGATATTTTACTTGCACTGCATTTATAAGTACATTCAAGGACAAGTAAAGCAGGCAAGAGATGTAGATATTTTACTTGCACGGCATTTATAAGTACATGCGAGGATAAATAATGCAGGTAAGATATCAATATTTTACTTGTACGGCATTTATAAGTACTTTCAAGGATAAATAACGTCTGTAAGATATAGATATTTTTTAATTGCACGGCATTTATAAGCACATGCAAGGATAAGTAATGCAGGCAAGATGTAGATAATTTACTTGCGTCGCATTTATACATGCCAGGATAAATAATGCAGGCAATATGTAGATATTTTACTTACAAGGCATTTATAAGTACATGCGAGGATAAATAATGCAGGTAAAATATCGATATTTTACTTGCACGGCATTTATAAGTACATTCAAGGAAAAGTAAAGCAGGCAAGATGTAGATATTTTACTTGCACGGCATTTATAAGTACATGCGAGGATAAATAATGCAGGTAAGATATCAATATTTTACTTGTACGGCATTTATAAGTACATTCAAGGATAAGTAATGCAGGCAAGATGTAGATGTTTAACTTGCACGGAATTTATAAGTACATGCGAGGATAAATAATGCAGGCAAGATATGAATATATACTTGCACGGCATTTATAAGTACATCCAAGGATAATTAATGCAGGCAATATGTAGATATTTTACTTGCGCGACATTTATAATATTACAGAATAATAATAAGTATTAAAAAAGTACATGCGAGGATAAAAGTTTTCAAAGCATGAAAAAGATATTCTTGTGAAATTAAAAGTGGCCACATAAAAATTAATTCCGATGGATGAATTCTTTCATAATTAATTCCGATGGATGAATTGTTTTACAATTAATTTCGATGGATTAATTGTTTTAGTGACCAAATAAAAATTAATTCCGATGGATAAGTATTATATGTATGCGGCTGACAGTGAGCACGCTGTCTAAAGATAGTCTTTGTAGGTAATAATGTTCTCAAGAAAACTGAAAAGTATACATATTTTCTGTCTGTTCGTTGAAAAGTAGATCTTAATCTCGGAATATTTAAATTCTCAGCTCTGGGACACTAAGGGAAATGTTATTGATTTTATAAACTATTAATTTAAATAATTCCGATTGATGAATATTGGTATAGTATTTTGAATGAGTCAATCTTCTATCTCATCCTCACACTTTTTTTTCAAAATGAAGGGATGGGAAAAAAGTTGAAACGGTTCCCTTATGGAACATAAGTTTATATTTCGGAGTAAACTTTTTACATCCAACTTCATTCCGGTCTGACATGTTTTATAAGGTCATTTGTTCCGTGTACCTTCAAAACATTTTTCTTTCCTCCACTCTTTTTGATACCTTCATTGCAATTTGCCTTCGCCCCTTTTTCTAAACATAAAATAACATTTTCAACCTTTTGTACATCAGACATTTTTAGAACAAGTTGTAGAATCAAATAAATGAATTGACGTATGGTGTCTGAATGTATAGATATTTTCAATTTTTATTACACTAAAAGAACTACAAAAAGTTGTGTACAACTTTCTGTAGTGTTCACTTAATGCAAAATGGTTACAGGAAAAAATCCATTTACAAATGATGTCATTCTCAGCTTGTTTGACATGACTCGTTTATCCGATCTCCTATTATCATCAATCGTTTATTTGATTTCAGAAACAATGGGACAGAATAAGGAGAGATTCAGAATTGTTTAAATGTATCAAAATTGATAGACAAAATTGTTAAAACAGAAGACAGATAGAAGAAGCACAAAAACATAAGAGACAAAAGAACTGAAAGAAGACAAAGAAACAGGAATCAAATAATTATGTGCGATAGGAACGGAAAGCAAAATAGAAAAGAAAAAGTAGACTGACGATGTGAGACAGAAGAAATTGAAGGAAGAGAAAAAAAAAATCAAGGCGTAAAACAATTACCAAATGTTGAGAAAGAACACAAAGAGGAAACAAATAAAAAACAGAAAGACACGCGATGAGACAGATGAGGAAGAATGTGCTGTAAAATGTAAAGCTCAATAAAGGAAAAGGACATAAACAGAAGTGATAAGAAAAGACAAATTGTAGAGAGAGAGCAAGGGAAACTAAATAAATGGGAGGGGTGGAAGGTTTGTCATATAGTTTTCATTAAAAACATAAGAAATGTCATTGCAAAAGGTCAACAAGAGGGATTCTCCATTTCATCAACAATAAAGGCTCTTCAAAAAATTATATGTTCTCGTTTTTCTTACTGACCTCCATTTTTCATTTTCTTTTCTTAATGAAATAAAATTTATCATTTGTTAATGTTCCTTTGTAGGTATAGTTTTTGATGAAGCTTTTTATGCAGCTGAAGATAAATTTTCGATTTTCCGAATTTTGTAAGGAAAATCATAGAATACTATTCGCAATACGAGTAGCAGAGGAATGGTCATATCTCCAAGGCGTCAAGTGAATCAGGCACAGCATCCTAGTATGTATAATTTAAAACTCAATGTAATGATAGAGGTATGTATGTGTGTGTATGTAAAAATATAATTATTTAGTGAAAACTGTGAGAGATATCCAAAAATTGATTGGAATGGATCACCCCAAAACCATAGACCCCCAAATAAATTATGATCTTTAATTTTTTCCGGTTGGTATCTCGGCTACAACCAATTTTACACTTTTTTAATGAATATCCTAGAATACTACCAGAATGGGAACGGCCATAAGGATAAGGCATGTTCGTTCCGCAGCAGATTTGCTAATACTATATAAAAATGAAGAGAATGAATTGAAGAAAATAAGTTGTATGTGTATGTTTATGTGTCCGATTTATTTAGCTAAAACGATTAAGAGCTATCAAAAAAATCGGATGTGAAAATCACATGACTTTCCTTATCTATAAAAAAGAAGTAGAAATTATTTTAATGGGCTGAAATTTTTGATGTCTAGTTTTCAATGCCAAAACACGTTTTGAGGTCCCCACAGCCCAAATAGCGTTTCAGCCATTGGTCCGTGTCTTGCGAACAAAATGTCTTGGTAGGATTTGTTGTGGTCTATGTATATACCTAATTAACATACATATCAAAATATTTTAGCCAATTTACCAAAACCGCCTATTATCGGACAAAATCGCTAAGAACCGAGCAGTAACAGTAGATAGGAATTTAATCGCAAATATTGTGGCGCACTCCATACATAAAATTAATATGAATAGGCCCCAAATTTCTCTTACCGTTTTCTTTTTATTCCCGTGAAAACCGCTAAAAAGCAACAAGGGAAGATTCGATTTAAACCAAGAATGTCACTTTGCATTCCAAGCATAAAATTGATATAAATAGGCACCCAATTTTAAGTTCTAGTACTTACCGTTCTCTTTTTAGGCAAAAATCGCCCACGGTAGATTAATCTTCAACCAAAAGTGTATTTTCGCAATCAATCCATAAAAGTATTATGAATAGTCACCAAATTTTAAGTTCTAGCTCTTATCGTTCTAGCGTTTACCGTTCTTGGGATATCTTATTCACAAACAGAGGGATGTGTGTAACACGGACCAGTGATTGAAACTCGAGATTTGGGCTCTGGGGACCTCAAAAGGTGTTTTGGCATAGGAAACTCGACGAAAATTTCAGCCCATTATACAATACTTTCCTTTTTATAGGATAAGGAAACTAAAAATGGAAATGGATCCCCCAAAAACAATTTTGTTTTTCAATATAAAATAAAACCACATTTTTTCTCCTTATTGCGAATATCTTACTGCACGTCCATTGATGTGCAATTGTTTGTAAAAAGCCCAACTCAAAATCATAGCGTGGANGGCCTTTGGCTTCCCGTCAAACGATTTTTTGAGCCAAAATATGTCTAAAATTTCTGCACGAATACAATACTTTATCTTCTATGGAAGAGAAAGTAAAAATCAAGTACCTGACTCTTACCGTTTTCTTTTTATGCCAGACTCGTGAAAACCGATAAAAAGCTGCAATAAAACCGCCAAGAGTAAATTCGAAATCAATCAAAAGTGTTATTTGGCATTCATTTGTTGAAATCGAACAAACTCCTGGCGGTTCTTAGCACTTTTGAAAAAAAGAAAAAAGCTTAAAATTTGGTGCCTATTTCTACCAATTTTATGCATAGAATGCAGAATGACACTTTTGGTTGAAATCGAATCTACTGTTGGCGTTTTTTTTTTTACGCTTTTTAAGGGTTTTGACGAGTCTGGAATAAAAAGAAATTGGTAAGAGCTGGAGTGTTGAATTTTACGAGATACTATTTCAATTTTATGTATTATAAATTGTACACGTCTCGATTCTTTTTATAGATAAGTGGTGTGATGTTCACACCAGATTTTTATAAGAATGATAAGGAAAGTAAAAAACAGGGAGAAACTTGAAGACCGAGAAAATCTTTAATGGAAAAAATGTCTATTAACTTAATTTACGATTTATAACTTATTGGGAGTAAATAGAGCTATAACATGCTGCGGGGTTGGAATTCAGAGGTTGGGGGGTTCATTGTGTGGTTAGATTTATGGTACCTATGAAAATGAATTAAGATATAAATTTCAAATGAGATTCGGATCTTGCTGATTTTTTTTTTTTGGATGAGAAGAAGTAGTATACTTGAAGATAAGATATTTAAAGGAAAAAAAGTGTACTTACATTATTGTAGAATACTCCTAGTTATTGAGAAGCGCGGCAGCGCTTCGCCCGTCAAGTCAAATACAATGAGTGTTGCACAGGTGATATATTACTTCATGTCACAAAGTGTACTTTTCAGGTCTCTCTGGAACCCCGGGAAAAATATGAGGATTGACTTTTGATGAATATTTCACAATCGGATGGATGGGTAGATGATGAGATAAAATCAATAGTTTTGAAAAAAAAAGTTACGTTAACACGAAGAAAAACATTTGAAAAGTGTAATTCGTACACTGTCTCAGTCTCTTTCATCATATTCATCATCTTCTTCTTGAACGTTGACGAGGCTACAGCCAAATCTACCCAACCAATTTTGATCGTAGATGTCTCATTTGGTTGCATCTAGTGGAAGGGTGTGCTTTTTGATATCTCTATCGCAAAAAAGTACCCCTCACTATTAACCCCTGAAACCCGTTATCTTTTTGTGTTCTTTCTCCACAAAAATTTAAATGCGTGTAGCCTGTAGCATTTAAATTTTTAAAATCGTATTGGTTCCCAACAAAAAGATGAAATGTGATTAAGAAAAATGTTTTTTATGTTTGAAATTATGCATTGGAACGTATCAAGTATCCTTGTCATCGGAATATATTCGAGACAATTTTCTAAGAGCTGAAAACTGGGAAACAGAAGAAGAGAAAATTAATGAAATTGATCAAAACACCAGTGAACCAGGTTTTATCAGGATTGAAATGATTTCTCGTTTAAAGGTGCGTGCACATATGTGCGCCGCGGCACGAACGCGGCAAGCGCGCGGCAATGTTCGTTAGATTAGGATGTGTTTTCACTGTGCTCGCGAACACAACACGCGGCAAAATGTTGTCTGTTCGTTGAATCTGTGTTCCCATGAATTTCCACAAACACAAATTAGTTTAGCACTTTCAACAACAACAGATTATGTTGTTGTTATTGTTGCTGCAAAAAAATGCTAGACCTTACTTCGTTCGAGAGTTATATTGGTGCAAAAAATCCAATAGATAAACAAAAGAAAAATGCTGAAGTTAATACTAGACCTTACTTCCAGCACTCACAAGTCAAAAGTTTCAAGAAAATAAAAAAATAACTGATGTTCGCAGAAACCAACGAACAGCAAAAATACACGTACTAATCTGACGAACAGAGACACAAATATTTCAAAGTGTTCGTGAAAAAACCCACAGGAGATAGATTGAGTAAATTGCCGCGTGTTGTGCTCGCGCGCACAGTGAAAACACGTCCTAATTTGACGAACATTGCCGCGTTCGTGCCGCGGCGCGCATATGTGTACGTATACCATTCGCCGAACTGTTCGTCGGAATAAATTTTCAACGAACAGATAACATTTTGCAGCGTGTTATGCTCGCGAGTACAGAAAAACACGTTCTAATATGACGAACATTGCCGCGTTCGTGCCGCGCGCATATCAGTTGCTTGCGTATAACGAAGATATCAAGCAGAATGACTACCATTGCAACTGAAAGAATAGATGGATGTAGAAGAATGGAAACGAGTGCTCCGATAGCATCTCTACTCTGGTATTTGAGTTACGCACTTCGTTTGTTTGATTTTATTTTTAAAATTTGATGCGGAGTATCATCAATAACATATTAGAAGTATTCTACAACAATGTAAGTACACTTTTTCCTTTAAATATTTGATCTTCAAGTATATAATATCAATGGTTAAATTATTGATATCATTACCACAGAGAATTAACACTTTCTGATGAGGGGTTCCCCAAATGGTCCTCTCATCCTAACATAATTGTCTGCTGTCCAGGCACTTAGGAAATCAATTTGAATTTGATTTATTTTTAGCTTAAAACCTTTTATGTTTAGTTTTAAGACATAGTTTCTGTTATTCGCAAATGCTCGTAAATTGTTGTACTTTTATAAAATGAAACGAATTGTTCAGCTGATCAACGGTCAAAATTTTTTACCTTTCTGCATAACTGATACAGAAAGAGACCCTTTCCCTGACGGGTGAAATTGGTTCTTATTATTATTATTATATAATACTTATACGTAGAAAATATTTTGTTTTTTGTTTGTCAGCGCAAAACTTTCAACTAGTATAAAAAAATTAGCAAACTTGACGAGAAAAACTGAATTATTAATATGATTCTATAAATTCTATATTTATCAAGTTTCACCCTATATTAACTTAAAAACTGTTCATTATTGGACCTTGGGCCCATTGAACTTTTGATCTACATACACCCTAAAAGAAACAACTCTGCAAAATTTTAGTAAAATTGACCGAAAGCCCATTTACTATCTTTTTGTGCGGGGTCCTTTAAAACATTTTCTAATTTCAACAATAATTGATGTCGCATATTTCTATTGATAATTTTTTTTAGATATTTGTGGAGAGAATAGGTTGGGTCGCAAACGGAAGGTAGTTACTTAACAGTACTTCTTTAAAAGAACAAATTACTGGAACAAAAAAAATATTCGAAATGAAAATCCTCAATGAAGAAACAAGGAGATAAATAGGTTCCAGGAATTTCAGAGTGAAGGAAAAATACAACAGAGAGGTATACATTTTCTATTTCAGAAAGCTCTAACAAGTACTCATCTGAAACACTCCTCAGTTTAGTTCCCTCTCTTCAATTCTGATGTTATCCCCTCTACTTGTTCATTCTATAAGATTGTTTACATTGAAAATGGAGGAGCGTGGTAGATATATTTATTCTGAGATATCATTTACCATTTTATAAATCCCTACGTATTGGCAATAGCGTGAAGGGAACTATTGTTGACTTAAGTTCGATGTCTTCCTCATTTTTCCATTCTATCTAACAATTTACAAGGATTTGTATTTTCAATTTTGATTGGATCCTTTCCTCAAAAGTATTTTAATTTGAACCTTCAAGCAACCTATCTTCAAAATAAGTAATATGACCTTTGACAGCACAAAGTTTAACTATAACCCTTGAGTCATCTAATTTCCACTGTTCTGTCTCTGGATATATAGCGGGAGGACTAGAATTGTGAAAGAAGACTTGAGGATTGGTCAGTAACCATAGTTTCATCTTTTAAAAAACAACTCCTCAACAATTTAAAGGTTAAGAAGGGGCAGGTGCTAAAGTGTTGCCTACATCCAAGGAGAGGGAGATAAGAAAGAGTTAAAGAATAAGGCCATGTTCACATGCCGCGCCGTACTAGTTCTACAAACTTCTATCGAATTGTTCATTCGACCCGCGCGGTATCGCGTGGTCATAATGAACATAGTTTAAAGTTGACATGGGATCCTATTTTTTCCCTTCTGTCTTACCCGACAATATTTTATTTAAAATACTAAACATTTTATTGAACAATGTGCGGTATTTAAAAGGTTTCACTAAATGTGAACATTGTGAACGAAAAACTTCGTGTGTTGAACAATTCCAAGAGCACGCCCATGAGGAGTTTTGTAAATACCCTGTCCCCCGAGGATCTCACATTATTTGGTAGTAGTGCACTGTACAGTTTCGACCCCAAGTAATAATCTTCTTGTATGGTCCATTCCGGACCATACAAGAAGATTTAGATTTGCCAATATTATTTCTAAGTTTTATTTGCAAATACCTCCGAGTTTAATATGCCAATTATATGTAATCGAAATAACGAATGTATCTACTAAACATCTAATTAGCCAGCGTCTATGGCACGTTGAATACACCAGTTCCCGTTAGATCACTGAAGTTAAGCAACGTCCAGCGAAGTTGTACCATGTGGGTGACCACGTGGGTTCACGCCCTCGTGGTGCTATTTTTCCGGCCAAACCCAGGCTGGGTGAGGTCAATGTGGGTAGCTGGTTTATAAAAGTTCCCTGACAATGGAGGGTGTCTGTTCGTTCCATGATAACTCTCGAACGCCTTGTCTGCCTTTGATGAAACTTGTTATGTTTGAAAATTCATTATGTGATTAGAATTTGTTGATTATTTGGTCCCTATGGATAAGAATGCGCCTTAAAATTTGTGTAGCTTACAACTAAAAACTTGTGCAGTTCTCAATTTTACATATAAAAATTACTTGACAGAAAATCCGGCCTTCGAATCATAGTTGTTTTTCCGAAGGAAAATAATAAGATGCCAAAAAATCTAATTGGACTCTAAGGTATAACAATTGTTCAACATAGAGTACGTAAAGAAAAGGGAGTGTCAGATTTGATTTGCAACGCTGCAAAAAAATACTTCTAAAATAACCCCTTTTTTAGTATTGGGAAGCGTGCCCAATAGTTCACATTCAAATTACATTGGGATAAACAGAAATAAGTTAGTCAATGATAAAAGAAAAGTTGGAACAAATTCCAACAAAAGGTTTTTTGACGGTTTTTGGTTTTACTCGTATAACAAAATGGGAATCCGGACTTGCCCAAAATCGGCAAAATCCAAAATGGCAGCCGTTTTTGGTGCCAATTTCGAGTTTTTACTCGGAATAAGTTCTAGAAATCCGATACAGATCTATTTGATCTAGAATTGAACGAGCATTTCAAGAAAATGAAAATTATCAACATCGGGTCAGCCGATTTTTTTTTCTAACCTAAACAGTATGTCCCAGAAGTGCTTTGAATTTTTTTTAACGGTTTTGTCCTATTTTTCGCGGTTTTCACAAATTGCTTAAAAGGGTGCAAGTGTAAGAGCTAGACATTTTTGAGGGCACCTCAAAATGTGTTTTGCCATTGAAAATTTCATCCCATATTACGATACTTTCTTCTTTTAATAATATTTATAAATAAGGAAAGTCGTGTATTGTTCACACCAGATTTTGACTGTCAATGATTACTAAAAAATAATTTATTTTACTTTACAAGATCTTTAAGCACTGTGCTCCTTGTTTATAAAAATTCTAAGAAGCTATTACAGCTTAGGAACTTTTCTTTTGTATAAAAAAAATATATATATTAAATAAATAAATAAATTTATTATTATAGGGGAAGGGAAATAGAATTTCCATTGCAATGTCTGAAACGCGATAATATAAACATTGGTTAGAAATGTCTTTTTTGACAATTAAGGCGCTTTAACTTCGAGGTCGTTCGCGCCGAATCCCCTGGTTCACAGGAGTCTACCCGTTTAAGGTAGACCACAAGAGAGTCCAACACCAAAGGTTCATCTAACAAGGACGGAGGGGGGAGGAGAGAGGTCATGGCACCCGAAAGAGATGGACAGTGCAGGATATGCTGGACGGACAGCATAGCCCCACATTGGCATATTGGAGGCGAAGTTTTATTATATAGAAAACCGTGAGTAAGCTGGGTGTGGCCGATCCTCATTCGGGTGATCACAATCTCTTCAGCTCTCGATGAACGGAAGCTAGATGTCCATGGTTCAATAACTGATTTGATGGTCTTAAGTTTATTGGCTGGACTGGTGTTGGACCAAAAACTGGAGATCTCATTATGGGTGATGGTTTTAATTAATGATTTAAAATCATCAGGGCAACATAAATTTGAATTTAAAGGATTTGTGAGATGTTTAGCTGCTACATCAACAGCCTCGTTGCCT
>CM022881.1:8554824-8577818 GCA_012654025.1 Pachypsylla venusta
AAAAAAAAAAAAAAAAAAAAAAAAAAAAAAAAAAAAAAAAAAAAAAAAAAAATCAGAAGAGTAACACATTCCCCTGTTTTCTACCAATGTAGGGTTAATGTTATTTTTTGTCAAAAATATTTGTTCATTGACCCCAGATCTTCTAACCAAAAATGGGAAAAAAAGTTTGGTTTCCGAAAGCTGACACTGAATACTGTCTTAATCAATTATAAGGATAATGTAAAAGATTCAAGAATACTCGAATAAAAGACGCATTACACGTATCAGGGCTATACGTATTAATAAAAATTCATTAAACAAATTGAAAAATGTTCCAATTTCAAAGTTTTAGCGCAATTAAAAAGTTTCTTTTTAAAAAAGCAGCATCAAGAAATAGAAACAAACAAGAAATAACATAGAGGAGCATTTTCTGTTTAAAATATATTTTTAAAATTTATCAAGCGCGCGCTTAAAGAAGCGGAAATTTGAAATAAATATTTATGTAAAAGAAGTATAAACTTTGTCATGAGCTTGTTTGACTTTGTACTTCTACAGCAGTTTCCTTGAAAAAAAAAAAGTTAAAGTAAAATCCAATGCTGAACAAAGTAGAAAACTTTGAAAATCTTCTACAATTCCTCTTATTTGACATTTTTTGTGGGATGAGGTGGGTCAAATATCAAAAGATAAATTTGAAGATCACGTGAAAAGTTTTCCATTTTTTATAGGAATCAAATTTTATAAATGAGGAAATAAATAATGTTAAGCTAATGTTTGATACAGGGTGCGTCATTTTAATTCATTTATGCCCAAATATATCAAAATGGGCGTGCCGATATCTCTTCATATGTTAGATATGTCTTTCTCAGAGCACGTCAAGGCAAAAATGATCTTTGAGATGAACTGTAAGTCAAATCGAAAAAAAAATTTAAGCCAAAAATATTTCTTTTCAATTCAAAATTATATAATATAATTTATAATCAAATTAGAAAACAAATTAATTAAAGAATACGTTTTTAACGTATTCTTTAAGAGAAATTTCTAGGTCACCATAATGTTTCTCCTAAAAATCAATGAAAATTTTGGTTCGAACGTTTATTTTTTTATAAAAAATGAACTGTTTTTGAGAAAATCGAACATATGAATTAAAATGAACCACCCTGTATAGTATGCACTTACAACCTCCAGGTTACGAATTGTTCACTCTGCTAACTGAAGTACTGAGGCTGTGAGAGTGAGAATGCAGTATAGTACGTGTTTTTTGGTCATTAGTGACCTAAGTGCCCAAAAATTGTATTCTGGGCACTTAGGTCTATAAAGAGAGAGTTAAATAATTTTAGACTCTAGGTGACCGGTGTCCACAAATATGCCAGTCCTGTTTGCCGGTTCTTTCAACAATAAATCTAATATTAAAAGTTTTCATGTTCGACTACATGTAGAGGAACTCAATACCTTTGTTGAAAACTATTTTAATTGACTGAACGAAGTAAAGGCCTAGCTTCAACTCCAAGATTTTTGTTTTGTTTTTGTTCCATGATAGCTCGTCCAGAGAAAATATGTAAATTGAAATTTTAGTAAATTCTGTTTGCAATGTTTTTAGTTAGAACGTTGTTTTTCTTCAGATAAACCATTTTCAAGTTATTTATGAAATACAGCTTCGGCGGCGTTTTTTGACATAAAATGGCCTGTTTTAGAGGCCGAAAATTCTGTTTTCTAATATCTCCAACATACCTAATAACAACCCCATCAAAAAATAATATAACGACTTTAATCAAGCTGAATTCCTTTCCTTTCTAGGCGATATTTCATGTATTATAATAAATAAGTAAATTAAATTTCGACCAGCTCTTTTTCTTTTTCGAACCTTCCACAAAAATGTTTCTCATGATTGACATATGAATATGTTGTAAAATTAAATAAATAAATAAAACTATACATTTCGACCATGTCTTTCTTTTTGAACCTTCCACAAAAACGTTTCTCATGATTGATACATGAGTTCGGTGTAAAATTAAAATATCTACAACTTTTATTGTGGAGTTTATATGAGGTATTGAGGCTTTGTTAAAGAAATAGAAACGCAAAAATATTTATAATTTTTTTTTTTGCCAAATGCGGCATTTTATGCCAAAACGACGACGTCTGAGCGCTCCTATACATCCCACAGAAAAATGTATGAATTGAAATTTCAGAAAAATTTAATTGACGTTTAAATCGCTAAAACTGTTCACCTAAAACGCACAGGAAGCCAGTTATTGATAACAACCTGAAAAAGTTTTTTGAACGGCTTTTTCTAGATGGCGGATAACGCTTAAGGGTTGAGAAGTCGAAAACTTAGATTTTTAAAGAGGGGGTTCATACTTACACCCTTTTTTGTGTCTGACTACTGGACTATACTTTCCTTACTCTTCTCCCTTTTGTATTATTCTTTGATGTCATCAGTTCTTTTTAATCAAATTTATTTTTACTTTCCTTAACTTCCAAAAAGGAAAGTATTGTATTGGGCTGAAATTTTCGATGTCGAGTTTCCAATGCAAAAACACGTATTGAGGTCCCCAGAGCACAACAAATCTTATTGGCCCGTGTGTCCGTCGGTCTGTAAACAAGATGGTAAGTGCTAGAGAAATTTAGCATGTATGTCAGTTTTATGCCAGCATGAATGGCAAAAACTTTTAGTTGAAATAGAATATACCGTTGGCGCGTTTTTGCGCTCTATAGCGGTTCTCCGGTAAGAGCTAGAACTTGAAATTTAGTACCTATTCATATCATTCTCTTGTATTGATCTTGCGACACATTTAGTAAAATTTTAATATATTTTTGGCCAGTTATTAGCGGTTTTAAATACTGGTGGCTATATGTAACAATGGGGTAAAAACAAGAATCCGCTGTCAAAAAATCAAAAATCTCCCTTCTCAGGGTAGAAAATGCCTCTCAAAAGTCATCTAAAAAATAACGCAATCTGATTGGTTGTTTACCGTACACGTCATCCGTACATAAACAAAGATTTTGAAATTTTTTGCACCATTCCTGGCTTGTATTGTGAATCGAGTAGTACTTGTTATTTGTAATTTTGATTTTTAAAATATTATTTTATTTTAAGTTATAATTTTAATTTAAAANAAAATGTTTCTCATGATTGACATATGAAAACGTTGTAAAATTAAATAAATAAATAAAACTACATTTCGACCATGTCTTTCTTTTTGAACCTTCCACAAAAACGTTTCTCATGATTGATACATTGTATTGTGGTGTTTATATGAGTTATTGAGGCTTTGTTAAAGAAATAGAAACATTTTTTTTTTTTTTTTTTTTTTTTTCCTTANTTTTTTTGCCAAATGCGGCATTTTATGCCAAAACGACGACGTCTGAGCGCTCCTATACATACCACAGAAAAATGTATGAATTGAAATTTCAGAAAAATTTAATTGACGTTTAAATCGCTAAAACTGTTCGCCTAAAACGCACAAGCGAGTTATTGATGACAACCTGAAAAAGTTTTTTGAACGGCTTTTTCTAGATGGCGGATAACGCTTAAGGGTTGAGAAGTCGAAAACTTAGATTTTTAAAGAGGGGGTTCATACTTACACCCTTTTTTGTGTCTGGCTACTGGACTATACTTTCCTTACTCTTCTCCCTTTTGTATTATTCTTTGATGTCATCAGTTTTTTTTAATCAAATTTATTTTTACTTTCCTTAACTTCCAAAAAGGAAAGTATTGTAATGGGCTGAAATTTTCGATGTCGAGTATTGTATTGGCTGAAATTTTTGTTGGGCTCTGGGCCCAACAAATCTCATTGGCCCGTGTGTTTGTCGGTCTGTAAACAAGATGGTAAGTGCTAGAGAAATTTAGCATGTGTGTCAGTTTTATGCCAGCATGAATGGCAAAAACTTTTAGTTGAAATAGAATATGCCGTTGGCGCGTTTTTGCGCTCTTTAGCGGTTCTCCGGTAAGAGCTAGAACTTGAAATTTGGTACCTATTCATATAATTCTCTTGTATTGATTTTTTAAAGACTCTTTTTGTTGCAATCTACTGTACTGTTGGCCCCTTATTAGCGGCTGTAGGCCGCTTTTGGGCGGTTCTGACTGAAACCAGAAAAGAAAGAGCTAGAACTTGAAATTGGGCGCCTATTCATATCAATTTTATGCGTTTATTTTTCAAAGACTCTTTTGGTTGAAATGTACTATGCGACACATTTAGTAAAATTTTTATCTATTTTTGGCCAGTTATTAGCGGTACTGGTGGCTATATGTAACAATTTTATGCATGGAATGCTCGTAGGTTCTTTTGGTTCAATTCAACCCTATTTTTTTACGGTTTTTAGCGGTTTTGTTGATTTTTGGCGGTTTTCGCGAATCCTGCCAGAAAAGAAAACAGTACTTACTGTTTTCTTTTCTGGCAGGAGATTTCAAATATTGCTAGTATGACAAGTGTAAGTATTGGACGCGCCAAGAAACATTAAAATTGAATGTACCGTTCTCTCTTTCTAAGCAGTCTCGAATACTGGAACTCGAGTTTTGGGCACTGGGGATCATATTCTGGCATTGAAAAATCGACATTAAAAATGTCATCACAATACTTTCTCTTTTTTTATAGATAAGGAAAGTCTTGTGATGTTTACACCAGATTTTCTCAGGGAAGAACTTGAACATTCAATTTGTTCTTTTAATTGAAATGAAATATGATTTGAAGAGATTAAACTGGAAAGGCCATCAGAGAAATAAGAACGGGAATAGAGAAATAAATGTTTTGTTTTTTAAAAGAAGAAAAAAAAGATAGAACATAATAACGGAACCGTAGCGTTGTCGAGATCCAGGTTTTATCCTCCATTCGCTGGATACTTACAAACCGGCCACTCACATTGCCTCACCAAGCCTAGGTTAGACCCGAAATAGCCAGCATCACGAGGGCGTAGACCTACGTGGACAACAGCTGGACGTTGCTTAACTTCAGTCACCTAACGGGAACTGGTTTATAGAACGTGCCATAGTCGCTGGCTAAGTTCATCATTGGATCAACCCCCACTCCCTTTTGTTAATTATATTCCAACAGTTCTTCAATATTTATCCCATCCCAAGTTTTCGGACATCATTCTAGCTGTTTAGAATTAAAAACAGTTTCTTCTATATCCTTGGAATACTGTAATAGGTTTTTAATATTAGTTCTATGAACTAAAGGCCGAACTCAAAAATTGAGACACTATTTGGTCCCGGGTGGCCCAAAAACTAATAAGTTAATTCGGAATGATTGTCCCTGCTGAGTTTCAAAATCGGACAAGGTAGTGGAATGTTATCGTGAAACAAACGGCAGATAGACGGTATTCAAAGATTTCAAAGACAAAAGTAGTTTCTAAGCAGTCTCGAACTCGAGTTTTGGGCACTGGGGATCATATTTTGGCATTGAAAAATCGACATTAAAAATGGCATCACAATACTTTCTCTTTTTTAAAGATAAGGAAAATCTTGTGATGTTTACACCAGATTTTCTCAGGGAAGATCTTGAACATTCAATTTGTTCTTTTAATTGAAATGAAATATGATTTGAAGAGATTAAACTGGAAAGGCCATCAGAGAAATAAGAACAGGAATAGAGAAATAAATGTTTTGTTTTTAAAAGAAGAAGAAAAAGATAGAACATAATAACGGAATCGTAGCGTTGTCGAGATCCAGGACGGTATTCTTCAAAGATTTCAAAGACAAAAGTAGTACCACAGCAACAAATAACATTATATGGGGTAAAAGAAATAATCGGAATGATTGTCAGAGAATAAAATAAAGGCTTCCTGAACAACAAGGAACATGTTTCTGAGAAAAAAGGGAAAGAAAAAACCTTGCAGGTATTTACATTGAGAATGAAATAAACAGGGATTTGACGAGGAATGAGGAATCTGGGAGAGAAATGAAAAGAATGAATTACAAAAGAAAACGAACAACAATATATACAAGAGATATTGGCAACAAGTAATAGAAAGGAGCATTGAATATTTGTTTGAAATTACATTGTTATGCAACAAACAAATGCTACAGTTCCAGAACATGGGAGAGAACGAATCACAGAAAAAATAAGGTAATAGCCGTCGAAAAATCGAAAATCGGCGTTCGCCGAAAAGATAACACTAAAATGAATTTCTACCCCTTAACTGCTCACAATACTAAGGGCATACTTTGCATTTTCTCTAGTAGAGTTGCCAAGGGAGATTTTTTTCCATTTAATGTTCTTGATCTCTAGATTTTTACTTTTATTTAATTAATGTTCAAAATATATCCCACAAAAAACAAGAATGTGAAAAATAAGGCCTAGTCCCAATCCAAAAAATGTCGGCCCAAAGAGATCCAAATAAAATACAGCCAAGTCCTCTTACTATCAGAATCGGTTTTAAATACAATGTATTTCATCTTTTCCTGTAGTAAATATATATATTCAATATGTTGGATCTATTACTCTCGTCTCTTTTTATGTGGTAAATATATTCAATATGTTGGATCTATTACTCTCGTTCAAGATTTAACTTACCGATTCTGATAGTAAGAGGACTTGGCCGTATTTTATTTGGATCTCATTATTTGGCGACATTTTTAGTATTGGGACTAATTTTCCACAATTGTGTTTTTTGTGGGATCTCACTTTTTTTTTACATTTCTTATCCAATATCCAAAAAGGAAAGTATAGCCAGCATCACGAGAGCGCAAACCAACGTGGCACGGCAGTGCACTTGGATTTGTACATCGACAGATCCGGTTGTACAAACGATACATCACTAAAATTTTAAACAGATATCCCGGTGGTATAGTTGAATACACGTCACAGAACGATCAAATCTTGAGTGAAAGTAAATCCCAACAAAAAAAAGTCTCTATGCAAAACTGTCCTTTTACTCTCAAAGCGGGTTTTTATTAGGGATGATAATTTTCTTTCAGGCCATTTCACACATTCTCCTAATTTCAATTTATCTTTGATAGCACATGCGCACTAATACCAAATTAGTTGTAAATCCTCAAAATAAATGTTAGATGATATCTGCCTTTATTGCAGTCACTATCGTGATTAGATCGAATAAAGTTATACCGCCCTGTTGTGCTACCTTAACCACCAATCAAACTGCCTTTGTATAGTAAGGCTCGTCAATAACAGACCCCAAAGTGTGTTTCACAAAATTACCTTGTGTATATGTATGTAGTGTATAATAAATTTTAGCCGATAGTAAAATAATATAACATCATTTGAACGCTCAATCAGGTAAGGCGCCGCGTTATGCTTTGCCATTATCCTTTATCCTGTTTCTGATACCAGCACTATTATGCCTTAAAATCAGATCTTCTAATTACAAAACAAACGATCCCAATAATGAAAGGTAAACGTTGAATGAACATAATAATAATAAGAATAGCGAGAAGTAAGTGAACATAATAATAATAATAAAAAAAAGATATAAAATTGTAATATAATAAAAATATTATAAAACAACATTGGAATGAAATTTGAAGAGCACTTGAGAAAAAGTTTTTTAAAACCACAAGCCACTTAGAGCCATTTAGAAAAGAAAAACCTCTTTTTGAAAGAAGGAACAACCACCCATGGCCTTCAGATTTGCATCCTTCCGCATAGACTAATGAATTATGCCAATCATCAGTCCTATATCTTCTTTTTTTTGTACCACTAATGTGTGATTGATATTTCGCATCATTCTTCGCCTTTCTGGCCTCATTTTTTTCCCTCTTATATACGCTCGATTATTTTTCTAATAGTCACATCCATATTAATGGTCTTCTTCCAATCTGTATTCATAATCCTTCCAAGTGTCAAAATCATTCGTTCTCGTATAGTATTCTTGGATATTTCTGTCACTTGCAGTGCATTTCTGTTTTTGTGTCTTTGGGTAATGTCACACTCAGTCAGATTTCAATTATTTTCGTTCTTTTTTCCTGTACTGGCCGTTTCCTTCGAAAATACCAGAAACCGGGAAAAACTCACCTCCAAATTTCTAATTTCGAAAAATTAGAAATTATTAAGTTTAAACCTTGAAGGCAACAATTTCCCACTCTAAGTGTGTACCTACTTGCATTGTAATATGAATCTATAATCCAGATTCTAGGTTCAGTGTTTGTGTCGAACACCGTTGATTATTATAAGTAATAGTTTGCGATATAGTTCAGTACATTATTTCTTCCCGTTTTGAATTTCCCTTGACTATCAGTTTATACTCGAACATGGTAATACAACACACAAGTGAGTTTAGGCCAAATATTATGTACACAAGTGTACCATGATGAAAAATTTCTATTAAAATAATTAAAGGATCACTAAATGAAAGCAAATATTATTTTTTTTATAAAATAATCTTTTTGAAAAGAAAACATTTTGAAATGAAGATACATTGAAGTGAAATAGTACTTATTGAAATATGGAGCAGAAAAATCTCTTCCCTCGACGAAATACACTGAAAGAGATCCCCTTACTGAACGAAACAGAAGTAATTCAACAAAGTCCTTTCCAACACAGTCCTTTCTAACTGATATAAACGGACCCTAACTAAACGGAACAAACAGAAAAAGAGCTTCTTTTGAAAACGAATTAAAAAAGGAAGAAAGACCCTCTTCTCTCCCTGAGGAGGAAGAAAAAGACCTCCTTACTAACCGAAATAAAAGGAAAAAAGAGGAAGAAATAACATTTCTATACAAAAAGGGAGGAAGAAGACCCTCTCTGAACGAAAAGATCTGTTCTAACCGAGAGAGAATGGGTGACGCTGAGGACCCCTTTCATATGGAACAAGCAGATAATGTTTATCATTTGGAATCGTCACAAAAAAAAATAAATATATCCCCCTCAAAATTTTATATTTTACGTTACAAGGTACGTAGAATCCAAAAATCGACAAAAAAAAAAATAAATGGTACGGAAAACCGTACTAGACTTTCTCTTCCTTAATCATTCCATCAGACTACCACCGAATGCAGATGTTGTTCTTCTAAAATTTTAAGTCTTTTAGTTATATATTTTAGTTATTGTTATATTTCTATTTTCTGTTGATGTTGACCATTCTTTTAAAAAGATTTTGCAGCCTTCGGCTGCGGACTTTGCTCTTTAGTGNAAAGAGAGGTTTACAGTAATACGCAACGAATTGATTTTTGTATTACAATTTGTATTTCCCCTCAATACGTGCTAGATGGGAGGTTTACAGTAATACGCAACAAATTGATTCTTGTATTACAATTTGTATTTCCCTTCAATACAAGTTAGATGAGAGGTTTACAGTAATACGCAACGAATTGATTGTTGTATTACAGTTTGTATATCCCCTCAATAGGTGGTACATGAGAGGTTTACAATAATACATAAAGAGAGGTTTACAGTAATACGCAACGAATTGATTTTTGTATTACAATTTGTATTTCCCCCCAATACAAGTTAGATGAGAGGTTTACAGTAATACGCAACGAATTGATTTTTGTATTACAGTTTGTATTTCCCTCAATACGAATTAGATGAGAGGTTTACAGTAATACGCAACGAATTGATTGTTGTATTACAGTTTGTATTTCCCTCAATACGAATTAGATGAGAGGTATACAATAATACTCAACGAATTGATTTTTGTATAACAATTTGTATTTCCCGCAATACGAATTAGATGAGAGGTTTACAGTAATACGCAACAAATTGATTTTTGTATAACAATTTGTATTTCCCTCAATACGAATTAGATGAGAGGTTTACAGTAATACGCAACAAATTGATTTTTGTATTACAATTTGTATTTCCCCTCAATACGTGTTAGATGGGAAGTTTACAATAATTATTCCATTGTATTATTGTTAATTGAATTTAATTCATTTTCATTTTTTTATTCCATTGCATCAGCTCAATTTTCACTTGAGTTAACTCGCGAATAATGCTGATGGGGAATGTACCTCTGCTCTCTCCTCCAGGTGGCTGTTTCATTTAATTTTATTGCACAAATATATTAGTGATCAGCAGTTTTGATATTTTTGAATAATTATTGTCTGACAGGGAGGTTGCGCTGAATACTGATTCTGTTCTTTCTTGTATAGATTTTAGGTTATCATTTGGAATCGTCACAAAAAAAAAAAAAATATACCCCCCTCAAAATTTTATATTTTACGGTACAAGGTACGTAGAATCTAAAAATCGAACAAAAAAAAATCCGTTTATCCACCGTTTGCTGTGATGGATAATTTTGCCACTTAGCGTTACCGTTTGAGGTTCACAATTATTATGCGCCGAAATATTTGGGTGCAATAAAAAGTACCGGTGGCCGGTGGCGTTTCTTCTGCTATTTAGCGGTTATCATTGATCCTGCCTAAAAAGAGAATAGTCAGAGCTACAGACTTGACATTTATGCTTTGGAACTTTTGTATGCAATTGAATATACGGCTGGTGTTTTTAGCCGCTTTTTAGCGCCTTTCAAATTTTGATTTGATTTATTATGTTCATATTTTATATTCCTTGGGCCTCATAATGGACATTTTATCTGACTGTGGCTTACGTGAATGTAGAAGCGTATTGAATTATAGAACATAGGTATGAATGATAGATACTTGGGGAATCTTATATAAAAGTTATATAAAAGAGTAATTTTCAAAACATTGTCTGAGTGGGGAATGTGTTGCAACAATATTCCAAATGAAAATGGGTAATTAATCGGAAAAAGAGTTCTTTTTTCTGATTGCATGTGCTTGACACGTGTTGTCGAAAGTATAAAACATATTTAATGAAATTTAAAAACTTTGTCATTCATGATATTGGGGATAGCTTTGAACGTCAAAATCTGATTGACGGAAAATGATGCAGAAAGTGTGCAGAGCTGCTTTGCTCAGAAGGACGATTAGGGAGGGAGGGAACTAATAAAATAGATATTGCAGTACTATCTATATGCAGTATTAATGATTTAGTCTTTCCGCATAGGTATTATGTCTACATAAATTTGTTCATAATGATATAAAATGTGAACTTTATTTATTTACTAGCAGGTGATGTGCTTCGCCACCGTCTACGGTTCAATTTTAACTTTCTTGGTTTAAGATTGGAAAAAGTTTACTAATTTCATGCTGCTTGCCCAAAACTTGGCTAATATAACATTATCTCCAACGGGTTGACTTTTTCGAGTTCTGATAATTTTTCCCATGGTTTTGTGGGGAGGGGATCAATTTAAAAATTGTAGATTTTTATTTATTTACAATTTGAAACTATGGGGCAGAAAATTGATTTGTAACAAAAACAGAGGTCGGAAGAAGAAACCTGAGAAAGACTGTATTTTCAAACAGACGAGACGACTGGAATATTGTCCAATCTTCAACATTATATTTTCATGACTATATAGTGCATTAAAAATAAAGTTGGTTAAAATGTCCACCATCAGGCAATGTCTAATAGCGGCCAAAAAACTGCAAATTCTATGAACATAATTAATATTTATACCAAAATTCATCTAGATCGTGTTGAGGAACCAATATTATTTTATTAAAAATAATATTGGCCCTTTTAAAAGTTACTTTTGCGAACGGACACTTTTTAAGTTCATTCTTTCAATTGATATTTTTGATTCCAAATTTTTATAAAATATAAAAATATTCTAAATGATTTACCTATGTTCAACTATAATATGTCTTTCTGATTAAAACAAAATCAACAGATCGCTCAAGGTGTTCGCAAGTTCTCGTGGAGAAACAGATTTTCATTTCGTTCAGAAATGGTATTTCGTTGACACCCGTTTGCTACAAAACCCTAGAACTTGACCTCACCCAGCCTGGGTTGGGCCGGAAAATTAGCCAGCATTACGAGGCCGCGAACCCACGTGAACAACCACATGGTACAATCTCGCTGGACGTTGCTTAACTTAAATGATGGAACGGGAACTGGTGTATTCAACGTGCCATAGACGCTGGCTAGACTGAAGATTGATTTAAACTAAAAAAAATCTGCAAATGTGACACATGGCTTTATTATTTTACTGGCTAAAAAAATACCCCCCCCCCAAAAAAAGCCTGAGACACCAAATATGAAATACATACCATTATGACATAATTTTAAGTCTCTAGGTCTTACCATTCTTTTTTTAGAGATTTATGAAACCCGCTAAAAGCGAGCAAAACCACCAACGGTATATATTCTATTGCACGCAAAAGTCAACATTAGACCCTAAACTAGCATGCATTTTAAAAATTTTACACAAATTCTGTTTTAAATTAAAATGGGCCTGTTTTTCATATGGAACAATTGACATGTTATTATTTTATTTTGCCGGTCTTTTGGTCCACGTCATTTAATAATCCTAACCTAACCTATTTGGAAATAATATCCTCAATGACTTGAGTTATTAGAACAGGGATTTGCGATGGACCAGTCGATCACGAAGCCGTTTCAGGTCGATACATTTTTTTCAAAAAAATAAGAGGGATTTTAAAAACACATGAATTACCATTTATTTCAATTTGAATAAAAAAACAGCGCATCTCATAAAAAAGTTTGAATAATAATAACAATCCCAAAATTTGTCAATTTTATAACCTAAAAATTGGGATGTAGAAAAGTAAGCGTGTTTCAATGGCTGCACAGGGTCAAAATAATTAAAGTTGCTTATATTAATAGCTATTCATCTCTGCCTTACTCCATTTTGACAGATATGTGTTTAAAAGCTTAATCTTACATGTTACACATTGAATTTCAGCTCATTAAAATACTATAGGGAAACTAAAAAAATGCTTCGGTAATGTCTTACTCCATTTTGACAGAGATGTGTTTAAAAGCTTAATCTTACATGTTACACATTGAATTTCAGCTCATAGGCGTAGTGAGTTGGAACGTTGTAGTTTTTGTATACAATCTCTCATATGCAAAGCTCACTCTGGTGAGAGAATGAAAAATATATTAAAAAGAAAGTAAGAAAAAATATTTTTGCTTTCAAAAGTTCAAAAAAATTCCAGACGTTTAATTACCCTTCAACAGATAGCTCTGTGTGTCTGTTTAGAAAGCAAAACTTTTCCGAGGGAAAATGTTTTTATAACTCAATTAAATATCTGCACCATGCTGTGCTGGCAGCACAAACAAACTCGCAGAAATAGGACAATTTGTATTTTATTTTATGTGAGAGATTGATCGAACGAAGTGAGATCTTTAATAGCATATAGTATTTTATTGTTTTAAATGGCCTAAGCAGGTTACCCACACACAACCATATATGTGAATTACAAGAACTTATATTATAAAATCTAAATGTTTATCACCTATCCATTTCGCAAATAAAATTTTGGTTTATTATTTTCATAATGAACCTTTGGAATCTTAAAAAAAAATTGCCTAACGGTTTTCAGTATTGCTGTCTAAAAAGAGAATGGAAAGAGCCCGAGACTTGAATTTGGTATGTATGTCAAATTTAGGGTCTTAGCCGATAAAATAATAAACCAATGTGTCACATTGACAGAGTTTTTCAATGAAGTTTACAGATTATATTTTGACGAAATTTGGTATGTAGATTTGACTAAATTTAGTATGTAGGTCCATTTGGAATCTAATATAGTTTCCAAATTGTTTTCATATTTGGACGTCTTTGGAAACTTTATATTTTGTGGTTTTACAATTCTAATTTTCACATTCCGACTTTTTTATCTGAAAAGGTTGAACTCCTGACCCAATTAGTTCAGTTGATTAAGGGTTCCATGCCGAGGGTCGACGGTTTGCCGAGGGTGAAAATTGATCATTTCTATCATAGTGACAAAGTTTTTTATGTTAAGACAAATGAAAAAGTTTGAAGACAAAATTTAAAAATCTTTCCTAAAATAATGAAAACCGATATTGTTTAAAATGAGACAAAATTATAATGTTAAATAATTATTTTTGCCTCAATATTTATTCCCCAAGAACGCATCAGTAGCCAAAATAATAATCTTAAGTAATTACATTGTAACCTAAGTCGGAATGCCAGGAATGCCTTAATATATATTCCCCAAGGACGCATCAGTAGCCAAAATAATAATCTTAAGCAATTACATTGTAACCTAAGTCGAAATGCCTTAATATTTATTCCGCAAGAACGCATCAGTAGCGGACGAATACTGAGAATACACTTCGCATTATTTTTCAGGGTATCAATAATTAATATATTTATCTTTCTCAGGAGAATTGCAAGATAATAATTTTTTACGCAATCTGGTCGGCATTACTTTAAGGGGATTGGCCCAGAAGAAAGTGGATTAATATTACTACGTTCAGGGGCGAAATTTTTGGGAATATTGGTTGGAACTGAGCCCTTTTTCGATGATAGTTTATTGTGAGATATCAATATTTTTTGTAAAAATTACAATCTGTAACTGTTTCTCTAGCCGTTTTTTTTTTTTTTCTTTTNTTTTTTTTTTTTTTTTTTTTTTTTTTTTTCTTATTTTTTTCGATACATATCGGAAACTAGGAATTTTGTGTTTTGTGTGACCCATAAGTCTAACCGAGATCTAACACCGATTAATAAATTAATATGCACTACAATGCAAATAAAAGCAGCAATACTGTATAGTGTATCTTAGTCCCTGAAGTTATGGCAATGCCAGTTAAAGAGTTTGAATATTGATATTTGCCCGTTTGAATATTGATATTAACTTATTGACCAAAATAAAATTGAAGAATTGATTTCACCATAACTTATCATCATTATCCAGTGTACTAATGTTTCTAACCAGAAATAAAATTTCGTAGAGTAAGCAGAGAGAAATCTACCGGAAAAATTGCCTCCAAATCAATTTTTCACTTGAATACATACATAATAGTTTACTATTATGTATGTCCGCTGCCCGCATGTTCCTCCAGCACTTCGCCACACCGTCCATATTATGTAATTCTGACGAGTGACATTTTGAGGAAGGATAGATATAGTTTTTTCATGGCAGAGATTTTTTCCTTTTATAAAAAGTTGAGTATTTTATTTTCTGTACGTTCCTTGAAAGTTAATAGTCCTCTATTTGTTACATTTCCTGCTCTTGAGGGAACAGGGCAGGACGGGATGGAACGCATTGAGAATAACAATTTTTAAAAAACCTTTCATTGCTTGAATTTTTTAAAATTTAAAAATCTACCATTAAATCTTCGTGATAACTTATTAAAAACTAGCTGGTTCGCCCGTGCTTTGATACGATTTTTATACACGTATTGCTATTTTTGTTTAGTTTGTTAAGGACAATGAAATTGGGGGGGTGGGGGTATTGGTATGTGTCCATCTTGTATATTGAAACCTTTAAAAAAACAATACTTAAACGTTTCACCAAGCGCCTTAGGGGCATGGCCATTCTGACTTTTTAGTGTTTTCTAAATTTTATTTAATAACTCATAACTCTGGAATGGCTGGCCCCAGCTTTGCAGAAAATGTCCTAAAATAAGGACTAAACGGCCACCTATAACTTTCTCGCTTTGAGTTGATAGGTATGTTGTCGTGAAAAATTTAAGATATCGGACCGTGACTATCCGATTTTGGAGAAGAAATTAGAAACTTGGCCGTAACTCGAAAACGGCTTGACATATTTTAGTTCTGATAATTTTCCTGGGGTAGTAGACCTGATTGCCATAATTTTTTCGTTATCTGCTACCGTTTGGGTTCTGGTATTGCAACTTGTAACAGACAACTCCTACCACATAGTTACACACATACAAATTTCTGATTTATATATGAAGATAATATAGGTATGTCTTTGGTAACTTGATGTATTTAAGGAGAATATTTTTAAATTTTCGTAGGACGGACTAATATACAATTTTGAACAGTTTGGCTGACATTTAGTAATGTATTATCAGAAAGACTTTAATTAAATCAGGATATATCATGAAGTATCAGTTATTAAAATACCTACTGATTCCTATGGTATGAAATTGATTCCTATCCCCTGCCATTCTTTTCATCCGGCTGTAACTTCCACACTTTATTTCATCAATTATTTAATATAATGCTAATAATATTATTATAAGGAGTTGTTTACAGTACAACAGTAACCGAAGAAGAAAAAAAGTTTTTTTTTTTTAAAAATTTTGATAACCAAAATCAATAGTATCCCAGGAACTTTAGGTAAGAACGTTGGGGTAATGTGTAAGCGGTTAATAAATAAGCCTGAAATGTATAATGTAGACTTCTACATTTGGCTGAAATTAGATTAGACCTTCATATTGCATTTAATTTAAGTAGACGTTCTTGTTAAACCGTCCGCCATCATCAAATAGAGGAGCGGTGATACGGCGAATCCCGTATCATGTTAAGCCGTCATAATACGAGAATGCACTCTTACATGCCACATCAAATGTAGTCAGGCAAAAAGGTGCAGTGCAAAAATATTTAATGCATACCTACTACCTATTTATTTATTATTTTTTTTTTTTTTCATTCACGTTGCGTTATTTTTCATCACAAAAAACAACAAAGTGCTTGAATAATTTCTTATTATGGAAGTATTTTTTTTTTTCCTTTCTTGGCAAAAAGTTATGTTACAAACATAATAAATGAGTGTTATACTCTCTGAAACAAAGTCACCATAGCTAGATCATTACGGTTGTATTCTTATAAATCCATTTCGATAAATACGATATTTTCATAGTGACTCTAGTAGATGTTCTATCACAAAGAAAGAATAAAAAAACAAAAAGAAAGAATAAAAAGACCGTCAGTCAAGTCTTTTTATTCTTTCTTTTTGTTTAACGTCTTTTTTAAATGTGCATGTTGAGCATTCGAGACGGGCGTTTTATTCAAATTGACCTCACCTAGCCTGGTTTGGACGGGAATACTTGGCATCACTACAGCGCGAACCTACGTGATAACCACTTAGTAAAACCTAGCAGGTCGTTAACTTCAGTAACATAAGGGGAACCGGTATATTCAATGTGCGGCAGACGCTGTTAGCTGTGCTACATATATAGATCGACTATTGCTTAGCTGCATTCAATACAGATATCAGCTTTGGATTGATTTAAGTTGATAATTGAAGTATATATATACCTGTATATCAATTGAACCATTCTTTGCCTATTCTCGTTCTTTTCAAGTTCGTATTATGACTATACTAAATAGAGTGTAATGTTCTAGTTCAGCACGTATTATAACGGGACTTCTTCTTGTGGAGTGTTACTAACTTTGTTGATTGTGTCCCTCTTGTGGTATTTCTCTCTTCCCGAGATAATTTTAAGGCATTTAAATCCACCATCAAAGGGAAACCCTTTATTTTAATTGTACAAAACGCTAGGCGGGCGAGGAAAGTTTGAAATGTTAAACTTGAAATTGTTGTGGATTTAAAAGCAATTAGTTTTCAATGTTTCGTGGTCAAAATGTAAAATAAAACTGTTAGGACAGTTAGAACAACAGATTGTCAAAGGATAACAGTGATGGTTATGAAAATCTATTGCAGTTAGAACATCAGATTGTCAAAGGATAACAGTGATGGTTATGAAAATCTATTGCAGTTAGAACATCAGATTATCAAAGGATAACAGTGATGGTTATGAAAATCAATTGTGCACTTTTGATGTTCTAAGTAGATTGGAAAACTCTCTAGGAACACGATAAGTGATGAACTTCACACGAAATCTTAAAATCGGGATCGTTAGGAGTGTGTAAAAACTAAAAAGAATAAAATTTAGACCCCTCCATCACTGCCAATGATTCAGAACATCTGAATCATTGGCAGTGAAATCATTGGCATTTAATCTATATTATAATTGGACTTTTATTTGAATGAAGTATATTTGTAACTGTAAATATATATATATATTTTTTTTTTTAATTTGGCTGAACGTCTCTTTAACATCTATTGGTCATTCAAGTGGGGTTTACCCTCCATTCGCTGGAAACTTGCAAACCAGCTTCCCACACATTGACCTCACACAGCCTGGGTTTTGCCGAAAAAAACAGCATTACACGAGAGCGCGAACCCACGCGGACACCCACATGGTATACACAACCTCGTTGGACGTTGCTTAACTTCAGTGATCTAACGGGAACTGGTATATTCAAAGGTGTCATAGAGGCTGACTAAATATTTATTTAATATAATAATTACATCAATTTTCCATAAGCTGATAAATACTTAGCTTGTAATTTAAACCTTGAATCATTTAATGAAATATAAATTAAAAAAAAAAAAAATATATGAGAGCTATACTGATCAACTGATTACCCAAACCAAAAAACAGCATCTTAAAGGCAAGCTAAGTAACACGGTTTGGGCTGTGTAATTGTCCATAGCTACTCAATTATCTGTGGACATAGGTTCGTGACGAATGAGGTCTACATTTTTCTGAACTAATAGTACCATTAGTAGGATAGCAGAAGGACTTGACTGCTACCGTACTATAAAAAATGTCCAAATTTTCTGCACGATTACAATACTTTATCTTCTATAGGAAGAGAAAGTAATGAACATTTCAAGATACGTACAATTCAAGTAGACGAAATAAAAGAAAATATTTTTTTCTTTTGTCGGCATCATGCTCGTTACTCCTTGTTATGAATATTTTTTGGTTGTAAAGCGGAAATTGACTTTTCAAATGAAAAAATTGTACATTTCTCACAAAATAGGAAATGGAAAATTCAAGAATTTTCTTTCCTCGATTTTTATGAAAGTACCATTGCAATGTTCCCAAAAGACAGCAGATATTATTTTGTATACCCATGTGTTCAGGTAACTGACCCCAAATTGGGTTTTGCAAATTTCAATAAAATCGAACAACACTAAGTGTTATAATTGCCAAATAAGGCACACACAAACGAAATATTTTTTTATATTTAGATTCTGTGTAACTAGCTTGCAAAGAAAATTACTATATTTTGAGTGTTTTTTTATATATATATTTCTAGCATGAATACAGAAGTTATATACAATTACCTTATCTTCAGTACTTGTCAAGACCAATGTAGAATGTGGGTATAAACTTACCTGAAACAAAAACAAAAAAGAAGTTAGTTTTATTCATTTACTAGCTGTGTACTTCGAGAAGATGAGAGAAAAAATTATAATACATCTGAATTACATTAATAATCATATCACCGTGGTACAAACGTTTAAAGGCGATCAGAGCATACCACATATAGATTACATATTACCTGCACGTGTATTAACCTATGTAGAACATGGGGAGTAAGAACAGGTTGTTGATCTGCGTAGAACGTGTTGGGAGTAGTGTAGATTTAGGGTTCCAAAAAATAAAATGCTTGTTGAAGGCTGTGCAAGGTTAGGCTGGGGGTGTAACCCAGCCTGAACTTGATGGCTATACCTATTCGTTTTTTTAAACCTACAAACTATATGACTCAAAGTGATCAGACGTATAACATCTCACAAAAGTTCGGTATCAATAACATAAGCGGTTCACAAAATATTGAGGAAAAGTAAAATTCCAAGATGGCGGCCTTACACGGTCCCGCCCACAAAATACGAGTATATATGAATCAAAGTGATCATAGGCCACTTTGGGTCAGATATATTGCAAAAGTTTGGTCGCAATAAAAAGGAGAAAAAACCCACTGAGTTTAACCTTGCGCTGACTTTTTTTTTGGAACCTTACCCAATACTACTCCCACAACGTCCTGCCGGACAAATTTGGTGTTCTTTTCCATTAAATTATATCGGCACTAACAGCTTTAGTACATAGCGTAGCGAGAGATACATACTGGAGAGAAGCCTTAACGAAGAAATCACACCATACAGGCTTGTCGACATCATGATGAACAGTGTGGACAGCTGTAGATAGATTTGCGAAGAGTATCATCAGCCAGAAACATCGGGAAGACGAAAAATCAGAGATAAGAGTTAAAGAAAATTTAGATTAACGAAATGTTATCTGAAATAACTTTGTGTAAAAATGTTAAATAATATGTGAGGTTTAGATATTCCCCTTTATTAGCAGGTCAAAATACACCCCTCCACCATATTTCGTGTTTCTAGCTCCAATGCATAATATTGACGAGTGAGGAGTAAAATTGGGACTTTTTGTACCCCCCTATCTATTGAACTTTTATCGTAAGACTTTCTACATGTGACATTTCATAGTGGTTCTTATGTTATACTAGCTGTTTCGCCGGTGCTTCACTACGATTCTTCTACGATTCAAAAACAATGGAAAATCGGGGGGGGGGGGGNTCGCAACCTTTCAAAACCAAGATTTAAACGTATCACCAGGCGCCTTAGAGGCCATTCTTAGTATTTTCTAAATTTTATTTTACCCGTTCCCGGTTTCGAACTCGTAACTCTGGAATGGCTGGCCCCAGCTTTGCAGAAAATGTCCTAAAATAGGGACTAAAAAGCCACCTAAAACTTTCTCGCTTTGAGTTGATATGTTGTCGCGACAAAATTTAAGATATTGCACCGTGACTGTCCTATTTTGGAGAAGAAATTATAAATTTGGCCGTAACTCGAAAACTAGTTTGACATATTTTAGTTCTGATAATTTTCCTGGGGTCGTAGACCAAGATTTTGATGTACGAGTTATATTAAAAAATAAGGTAAATTTTCCAATTTCGTGGGCTATGTGTACTTTCGATTTTTGATCATGCTGAGCTTTTAGGGGGGTACATTCCCATAAATTTTTCACCACCTGCTACAGTTGGGCTGTGGTATTGTAACAGACAACCCCTCATACATAGGTATAATATACAATTATACATACAAATTTCTGATTTATATTCGTATATTAAGATTCTATACTCGTATTTCACGATATTATCATAATCAGAAGCATTGTTAGGAGGGTAGTGAAAATAACATGAAGCCCCTCGTCGATATATGCACACTACGTGCGTCACTTGGACTGGCGTACTACCGTGCGCCTGGATAAAGTTTTCACGAGAGCTTTTGTTTGGTCTATCCAGAAAATTTATTATCAAAAAACGAGAAATTAAATTATCATATTTTCTTAAGGAAATAAATCAAAAATGTAGTTAACCCCCTCTTGTCCATTCGAAATCCCCCTTGCACTTCAAAGACGATTTTTATTTGTACCCTCCAACCCGTATCACGAAAAGTTTACTTTTCTCCCTCGACAAGGCTGATTTTCATCATCTCTAATATAGTGCCTTCATTTTAATAATGTAATTATAAGAAACTTCATTTTCATATATCACCCTTTCTATTCTAATCTTTCAGTTGTTTATACAGTATGTAAAAACAAATAAATGATATTTAAAGAGATTTACATTCTGTAGAAACAAAAACGCTTTTCAACGGAGGAACATGCACCCATAGTTACCTTTTTATTAAAGGCTTTTATTTAGCTTCTTACTATGTATGTATTTACTAAATATATAAGATTTAACCACTTACTTGTGGTTAAATCTTAGAAATTAAATTTAACTCACTTACCAATTTGCGACTAAGCTGAAATTTGACACAGTGGAGGCTGGGGTCATTTAGTTACGGTCACTTTTCCGGCCCATTTTTTCACTTTTTTTTTTTTTTCCATANCATTTTTTTTTTGCAATAATTTCTGAAGGTTATTTCGATTCGTTTTCTGGAGGTTATTTCGATTCGATTCGTTTTAGCGAAAACGCTCAAAATTTTAAGATTTTACATATTTTCCACTCTACTGTTATACCCTTTATACAACTCTAGATTGTTGATCTTAAAAGCAAACTCTATGGAGTATAAAGTTGTATACCCACACGTTGAAAAATATCATTTTGGAATATAAACTTCCTTTTTGATTGCAGTCTTATTAAGGATTTTTTTACAAAGGACAAACGGAAAAAAACATTTTGAAATAAAATATATTTTGTAGAACGAATGTTCTACATAACAGTCATGTGCCTTTGATTAATTCAAGGGATACGCCAGGTATTGTGGTGGGTATTAATAAAATTAATATAGAACAAAAATTATACATTCCCGGCCATTTTTTACATCTCTTATGCCGAGTCCGCACTACTAAGCGAAAATCGTGATTTCAAAAAAAGCCATAATAACATCAAGCGTGTCGGCAGATGCGGGCACATCATCAAGAGTAAGCAAAGCTGCCAAATATATTAATAGAAAACATAGTTTGTAGGTATGAAGAACCACTTTTTTTTGCCACTTCCATATGACTTTTGCCAATTTTATGTTCTAAATCCTCAATGGGACATGGTAATAGACCGTGTTTCCTCCAAATCCAAAGATTTTACGCTTTTTTAAACTTGATTACCAGACACGTCAACATTCATGAAAAAAAAATTCATACGTTTTTTTCATAGCAAATTTTGAGAGGAGCCTAAAGCAAATTCTTCTTTTCGTAGAAAGAAATAGTATGAAGTAAAGGCCATACCTTTGCTATAATGAAGACGATAGAGCAAATAAACAAAGAGATAATGCATACGACTACCTCAACGGAAATAGATATCGAAAAAATGATAAGAATGGTCACTCATTAAAATTACTCCCTTTACAAGTAAATCATCAAAACTTAAATAAGTCAAAACGTCTTCAAGATATAGACAAGTTTCAAAATTACAGCAATAACGGCAAAAGATAATGCACATTTTATGAGAGTGGACATCCCGTTAAATTTCAACATTACTCCATTAAAATTATCAACACTATAAAATGTCAACCCGTTTTCGAGTTATAAAAACGAGGAAAATCTCAATATTCCCAAAAAAAATTTCAGTTTTACTTATATTTCCCTATGTAGGTATATTCAATATTCATTTATATACAGCGTGTGCCAGAATGACAGGTCACCCCCCACCCCCCAGAAGTAACTTCTATTGACAAAATGTGTCGATTTCTCAAGAAATTTAAATGGAATGGTACAAATATTTTTTATTCAAACAAAAGTACAAATAAAATAAGGAAAACAGCAGATATAATATCCACTAAAAAATCCATGCATATTGTGATTCGATATGACTCGAACGTACGCCCTTTGTATTAATAGGTAAGTATGTACTTTAGGTAACACAGTTTCCAATTGTGATTCGATATGACTCGAACGTACGCCCTTTGTATTAATAGGTAAGTATGTACTTTAGGTAACACAGTTTCCAATTGTGATTCGATATGACTCGAACGTACG
>CM022881.1:8578449-8620714 GCA_012654025.1 Pachypsylla venusta
ATTTTTTTTTTTTTTCCCCGTGGCTCCAAATATTTTCAAAATTCAAAAATGACCCAAAATTTTGAAAATATGGCCCAAAAGCAATATGGCCGAATATATTTGATCTTTATTTTGGGTTTTGGGTTCCCGTCAAACGATTTTTTGGGCCAAAAAAAGTCAAAATTTTCTGCACGAATACAATACTTTATCTTCTAGGAAGAGAAAGTAATAAACCATTATCCCGTGTAGGAACCTTAGTCCACCATATCGGTTCTAAGAGAGCAGAACCGCAAGTCAGATTTGCGTGATAATAGTTTCATTGAATTTCTTGTTCAAAGTTACATGAAAAATCACTATCATTTCTATTTTGTGACATACTGGGAGGATATGCCAGCCATAAGTCGAAATTTTCATGTAAAATCCTATGGGACAACTAGAAAGTGCAAAACTTGTAGTTGAGTTCTTGATGAGTCAGAGAGTTAAAAAATTTGGGTTTTGTGTTTCAAAGTATGCTAGCTGCTTGCCGCGTTTCACTACCGTTACGAAATTCAACTACAATTTACGGATTCAGACATTAAAACTAGGTAAATTTGGATCTTTGTTGTTATCTATGCCTGTGGTGGAATCTTTTAGGAAAATCAATCTTTTACTACAGGATATTTGTTTTTAAACTGGTGCACCCCTTTTTTTCGATGTCGATTTTTCAATGCCTTTTGTGGTCCCTAGAGCCCAAAAAAGGTAAAAAAAACAAAAAAAAAACAGTAACTTCGATTTCATCCAAACTTCGCGGTTCGTTCCGCGTATAAACCTGACATACATATAAAATTTCAAGTCTCTAGTCTCTTGAGATATCTATCTTGTTTACAGACACACACACACACACGTACTAATGGCTGAAACTCAAGATTTGGGCTCTGAGGACCCCAAAACGAGTTTATGCATTCGATCTGAGAAAAAAACAGTCGATCTAAGAATTAATTCCACCTTTTAGGGAAAATCCACCTCGGGCGGGAATCGAACTACGATCTCAACTTCAAGACACAAATGTCCCTACTTGACATCTGTTTCGATTCACTTTAATACGAGTAATATCCACTAGAAAAATCCATGCATTTAGATGACTCGAACCCACGTCCTTTGTATTTCTAGGTATGTACGTCACTGTTATTTTTGGCAACACAGTTTCTGATAATTGAGGAAATTAAAATTTCAAAAGGTAGGATTCTGCATATATACATTTTTTCCCGAATTATCAAAAGTATATTAACCATTATTCTATGAAGAAACCTTAATCCGCTTTATCGGTTCCAAGTCCAGAACCGTAGGCCCGATTTTCGTGAGAATGGTTTTATTGGAATCCTCGTTAAAAATTACATCAAAAATCACTATCATTTTGTGGCATACTGGGAGGATATCCCAACCATAAGTCGAAATTTACATGTAAAATCCTATGGGACAACTGGAAAGTGCAAACCCTGAATACTATAAGGAAAATATGTGCCAACTTTCAAGTCTCTACGTTTAGCCATGGTGCAGTTTGTTGATTATGAGTCAGTTATGTGCTTTATAAATATAGATAGATAGATTGTGTGAAGGACAAGAGAAGTATTCACCAGGATTTATTTCTCATAACAGAAATTTTTTCATACAATCAAAATTTTCCAGATTTTGTGATATAAACACTTCCAGAGAAAATACAAGTTTTTTCCCTCTAATATTTCTCTCGCAGTAAATGTTTATTACTATCGGTATAGGTTATACGGTTGAAAGCTTTTTGCCATTATTTTGGGGTTGATATTTTTCTTTAGGGAAAAGAAATCACCCGCAACTTAATAGTCTAGTTACCCAGTTTTTTGTGAAAGAGAAAATCATTACTTTTTATACACTTCATTTATCAACTTTTACTTTTTTTTTTATTAACTTCTTTGTATGAGTAATAATATGATCAGAGTGGGCATATAACGAATGTACCTAGGTGAGTTTCTCAAAAACTATTACAAATATCCAAAAAAAAAAAACAAAAAAAAAAAAAAAAAAAAAAAAAAAAAACAGAAAAATATGTATAACTCATTTATTTGTGATTAATTATTTGAGATGATTTTTATTGCCCCCCCAACCTCACTTCAAAATTTTTAAATGATAACATGACATGGCATAGATGTTTTTGCAAGCCCTGGTCCTTTGATTGATTCTTGGTGAAAAAAAAGTAGAAAATTGTGTTTTTTAACTCCGATTCAGCATTGATCGGATGCACCAGAGCGTTGGTATAGATTTTAGAATCATAAAATAACACACATTTATTTTTCCAACCGAGTTTTAAAACAGGTTATCACAGGAAATCAGGCTAGGCCCTAACGAAGACCAAAAATTCCTTCAACATGAATAGCCTCCAAATTGGTATTTTGAAGAAACCACCCCTGGTTCAGACTTTATGTTAACCCTCTATATATAGAAGTTCTGCGTTGGTTTAGATTTTAGAATCATAAAATAACACACATTTATTTTTCCAACCGAGATAGTTTTAAAACAGGTTATCACAGGAAATCAGGCTAGGCCCTAACGAGGGCCAAAAATTCCTTCAACATGAATAGCCTCCAAATTGGTATTTTGAAGAAACCACCCCTGGTTCAGACTTTATGTTAACCCTCTATATATAGAAGTTCTGCAAACCTTTCCTTATACATAAAAGAAAATAATTACGCATTTCATTCTCACGGGAGATTCACAACTGCAAGTAGATCTATTCACTTTTTCGACTCTTTGCCTATAAATCCAACGTGTATCAGGCGACTTGAAAGCAATTCCTTAAAATATTAAAAACTCAACTCTCGGCTGAAGCAGTCTGTGATTGTTTTGTATTAAAAAAAAAAAAAAAACATTTATGAAATATAAGATGCCTCTGCAATCAAAATAAAGGTACTGTATAAAATGTCAGTATTCAGAGAATTCAGCATTTATTGTGTCAAGTGTCCAAAGAAGCACGTTCCTAAATAGAACATATCAAAACGATGCACCTATCTCAAGAGAAGAAGAAAGGATTAACAGTCTGGTATGGAAAAGGATGTGTCTCATATGAGATGGGTTCATACATACTTAAAAGTTTTAGGAGCTGTGGAAGAGAGTTGGCAAATGGGAGCAGGTGTATGACCCAAATCTCAAGTTGAGATCTTCTTTCCTTTTTTATATTCTCTTTTTTGAATACCTTCATTTTTCCCTGAAGTATTTCGTTCTTTATATGAAAAACTTTATGCGAAATGTGGAACTTAGTCAGTTAAAATGGCCACCATGAGGATTCAGGGTACCCAATAAGTATAATTGACGTATTTTGCGTTAAGACGTATTTACAACGGAATTGGCTGTTACGGAACCTCCTCGAAAAATATGAACAAAACACATTGATGACTCAATGGATTCCACTTCAAAAGGATCAGTTTTCTCGTTAGTGAGGCGGACGAAATTGGTTGGATAAAAAAAGGAACAAACTTCGTAAACTTCTCTAGACTATATGTATAAGATAAAATATTTCAGTATTTTTTAAATATTTCCATTAATAAGATGTTTCAAATATTATGATTTCAAATACATAAAATCTCCCAGAGAATATACACTATCTATACACTGTTTTTGTTGACTACAGACATTTTTCCTCAGGTCTTACAGGTGTACTTATGAGCATTTCTGCTCGGAGTGATGTTATCTAATGTAAAGTTAGCGGTAATTGACATTTGCCGTGTTGACAAATTGGAAATTAAATTACTTATTTATAATCCAAGCAGAAGGACCCTCTTCAATCGTCGCAATTGAACATGGATGTAAAGTTTGACGTTTAATAATTATTATTCTCTTTCAATTTCATCATAACTTTCCTTGCTCACACCCCCATCTCTCCTCCAGGAAACATATTTCATTAGTTACCACAATAGAATGAATATTCATGAGAGACACAATCTGTGGAGAGCTAACACCACACGAACACACAAAATTAAATAACATTTTAGAGTTACACGAGTAGTTCCGTGAACTGTAGACTCCACTCTAATTTTGTTCTGCAATTTTTAATTGCATATTTTCTTTATTTGTACAGGGTGTCCCAGACCCTGTACAATTGTGGCTGGCAAGCCACAATTTTCTCTAATCACGAACAGTTAGAAGCTCTAAAAAAATATGTGGAACGTGGACTCTGAAGTTTTTCAGGAAAATTTGTAAAACATCCGCCTACGGTCCCTGTGGGGGTAGACGGCGGAGTGCAAGCTCGTTTCTCGCGAAATTAAAATACAATGCCTACTTTTTCATTGGATATTATTTTTAAAGCAAACATTTTTTGGTCCGAGGTTTGAGTCCCGAGCTATGGACTCTTGAATCATTTCCAACACCAATTACTCTTTATTCATCATATGCCGTTTTTGTTGGAAAAATACNAATAAAACTTCGAACGAAATCTATGTTAAGGGCAGAGGTTCCCAATGGGGGGCGCGAGACTAGTTGAGTTTTTATCATTTAGTTAAAATATAAGTGTACACAATTTTTTTACAAAGGTAATTTTATTTTAGAAAATTTGAATGGGATAGCATTCACAGCAACGCATTAGCGTTTTGAATGATATAGCATTCAGCATTAGCGTTTTGAATGAGATAGCATTCAGCAACACATTAGCGTTTTGAATAATATAGCATTCAGCAACGCATTAGCGTTTTGAATAAGATAGCATTCTGCAACATTAGCGCTTTGAATAAGATAACATTCAGCAACACATTAGAGTTTTGAATGAGATAGCATTCAGCAACACATTAGCGCTTTGAATAAGATAACATTAAGCAACACATTAGCGTTTTGAATGAGATAGCATTCAGCAACACACATACCCAATCATAATTTATAATGTAAAGGGAAGGGGGCGTGAGAGGCTTTCAGTTCAAGAAAGGGGGGCGCGGTACCAAAAAAGTTTGGGAACCCCTGGTTTAGGGCATCTTTTGTTTTAGATTTATACTTGTTCTGTTTTTGGAATTACTAAGGTTTAGAGGAGCGCCTAAATAATGAACAAACACATTTACAACATCTGAAATTTTGCAAATCGTTCCCTTGTACTATTTTAAACAACCCTTGACCAAAGTGATGTACAAAAATAATGGAAATAACCCCTCATGCTCACGTAGCCCCATTTGACGGAACATTATCATATTACGCGAAATATTCATCGTAAACACGTTCAATGCCAAGAAGTATAATCTGAAAACTAGAATTATTAAGACTAAATTACTCACCTACTAATTGCTTCAGATATTATTGATGATTTTTGAACATTCGAGACCTGAAAAAAGGCAAAATTAAGTTTTTTATGAATTTTTTATGAAACACCTTTCGTGCTAATTTTGTATTAACTCGTTTTTTGAAAAATGTATCTGCAAAGAAATAGACTAAAAATAATCACACAATGAAACTAGAAGAACAAAAATTGAATTGGGCACAGGGTCACATTTTATTAAATAATCTATACTAAATTTATAAAACGCAAAGCCCTGTTGTTATACTGACTGACGTACTGACTGATTGACTGATAATCAACGTAGCTCCACGATGGCTAAACGTAAATACTTGAAATTTGGCACACAGGTTCTAGTGTGAACATGTTCCTTCAAATGCCTAGAAGAAAATTTCTAAGTTGTGCCGAGCGGATCACTTGCCGGTCGCGGCATTATCGCTGCTTAGTGTGAATACTACATAACGGATACAACCGATAAGACCAAGACCATCCTGATACCCCAGCCCACCCTATAGGTTTTTATAAGTATACTTGTTCAAACACTTAAGGGCTCAACACCAATGGAGAGAGGCTAATGATTCGCAAGCGGCGGCGTGAAGTACAGGGGACGACTCTACAACCCATGGAGCATAGAGCTCAGCTCACCAATATAGGCTCGGATGAAAAGTAAAAGACAAAAATAGGAGACGATTGAGAGTACGTGAAAAAGAAGTTGGGATGACAGTGATTGAGAGAAGAAAAGGCACACACCTACATATAGAGGAGAAGAAGAAGGATTATTCAAAGAACAGGAAAGTGCGGAGAAGTATTGAAAAAGAAGGAAAAGGGTAAAGAAGAGGGGAGGCAAGAGTAGAAAAGAAGAAACAGGAAGGGTAAATAAAGAGGAAGAGGGATTAGCGAAGAAAGAGGTGTAGGGAGAACAAGAGGAAACACTTTTTCACGTNAAAAGAAGTTGGGATGACAGTGATTGAGAGAAGAAAAGGTACACACCTACATATAGAGGAGAAGAAGAAGGATTATTCAAAGAACAGGAAAGTGCGGAGAAGTATTGAATAAGATGGAAAAGGGTAAAGAAGAGGAGAGGCAAGAGTAGAAAAGAAGAAACAGGAAGGGTAAATAAAGAGGAAGAGGGATTAGCGAAGAAAGAGGTGTAGGGAGAACAAGAGGAAACACTTTTTCACGTGCATTTTCTCTCTCTTTTATTTCGCTTTCATTCAGGGCACGTCCGACGCGTAATTCACCCTAAGATGAGAAATGAGAAGCTAAAAATACGGAATAGAAAATATTTAGATTTGTGTACATTATCAGCAAGGAGGAAAATAAGAACAAAGCAACTAATAGCAACAAGATATGATGTAGGGAAAAGTGGAACAATATGTACACAATTATAGAACATACTTCTACGCCCTGGATTTGACTAATAGCACCAAGATATGAGGTAGGGAAGACTGGAACAATATGAATTATAGAACATACTTCTACGCCCTGGATTTGACTATATAATAGCAACAAGATATGAGGTAGGGAAGACTGGAACAATATATATACATATAGGACATACTTCTACGCCCTGGATTTGACTAATAGCAACAAGATATGAGGTGGGGAAGACTGGAACAATATGAATTATAGAACATACTTCTACGCCCTGGATTTGACTAACAGCAACAAGATATGAGGTAGGGAAGACTAGAACAATATGAATTATAGAACATACTTCTACGCCCTGGATTTGACTAATAGCAATAAGATATGAGGTGGGGAAAAGTGGAACAATATGGATTATAGAACACACTTCTACGCCCTGGATTTGACTAATAGCAATAAGATATGAGGTGGGGAAAAGTGGAACAATATGTATACATATAGGACATACTTCTACGCCCTGGATAGGACTAATAGCAACAAGATATGAGGTAGGGAAGACTGGAACAATAAGTATACATATAGGACATACTTCTACGCCCTGGATTTGACTAATAGCAACAAGATATGAGGTGGGGAAGACTGGAACAATATGTATACATATAGGACATGCTCCTACGCTCTGGATTTGACTAATAGCAACAAGATATGAGGTGGGGAAGACTGGAGCAATATGTATACATATAGGGCATGCTTCTACGCACTGGATTTGACTAATAGCAACAAGATATGAGGTAGGGAAGACTGGAACAATATGTATACATATAGGACATAATTCTACGCCCTGGATTTGACTAATAGCAACAAGATATGAGGTAGGGAAGACTGGAACAATATGTATACATATAGGACATAATTCTACGCCCTGNTATTCGATTTTTAAATTTTAAATATGTACTCAAAACCTGCTTTTTGAAAAATGGGGGTAGTGGGGGGTATTTTTTTACCATAAAAATATCAAAAGGCACGCCCTTACACAAGATGCAACCAAATGAGACATCTCCGATCAAAATCGGTTCGGTAGATTTTGCTGTAGCCCCGTCAACATCCAAGAAGAAGATGAAGAAGATGAAGAAGGGGGATAAGACAGTAAAAATGACCATTTTGAAATGCTTTTTTCTCAGTGTTCCAGTAACTTTTGTTTTCAAATTGTTGATTTTATCTCATCATCTACCTATCCGATTATCAAATATTCAAAAAAAGTCACTCCACATATTTTTCTCGTGGCTGTGGAGAGACCTGAAAAGTGCACTTTGTGACGTGAAGTAATATATCACTTGTGCAACGCTCATTGTATTTGACTTGGCGGGCGGAGCGCTGCCGCGCTCCTCAATACATATAGGACATACTTCTACGCCCTGGATTTGACTAATAGCAACAAGATATGAGGTAGGGAAGACTGGAACAATATAAATTATAGAACATACTTCTACGCCCTGGAGTTGACTAATAGCAATAAGATATGAGGTGGGGAAAAGTGGAACAATATGAATTATAGAACATACTTCTACGCCCTGGATTTGACTAATAGCAACAAGATATGAGGTAGGGAAGATCGGAACAATATGTATAGATATAGGACATACTTCTACGCCCTGGATTTGACTAATAGCAACAAGATATGAGGTAGGGAAGACTTGAACAATATGTATACATATAGGACATACTTCTACGCCCTGGATTTGACTAATAGCAACAAGATATGAGGTGGGGAAGACTGGAACAATATGTATACATATAGGACATAATTCTACGTCCTGGATTTGACTAATAGCAACAAGATATGAGGTGGGGAAGACTGGAGCAATATGTATACATATAGGGCATGCTTCTACGCCCTGGATTTGACTAATAGCAACAAGATATGAGGTAGGGAAGACTGGAACAATATGTATACATATAGGACATACTTCTACGCCCTGGTTTTGACTAATAGCAACAAGATATGAGGTAGGGAAGACTGGAACAATATGTATACATATAGGACATGCTTCTACGCCCTGGATTTGACTAATAGCAACAAGATATGAGGTAGGGAAGACTGGAATAATATGTATACATATAGGACATGCTTCTACGCCCCGTATTTTATCCTTATTATTTTGCACCGATCGGGGCGCCTCTTCTTGTTCGCAATATTGTTTTTCCTCCTATTTTGTCTGTCCTTCTCAGTAAATCCCCAGCTTTCTCGATTGTTGATTGTTTCAAGTAATCTTTGGTCTTCCCCTATTTTGTGGTGGTTGACTCATATTGAGGGAAATGTCCTGGTTTACCATATATGTTCTGGGGGTCTTCTTTTGACATGACCGTACCATCTGAGCTATCTTTCCCTAGATTTGTTTTTCATTGTTACACCAGTCATCCATCTTGACAATCCCATTCCTATTGTGTGTATGTTCTATATATGGTCCAGCATTCGCTTCCGTAACGTAGTGCAGGTCTTCCGCAGGTTTTGTAGATTGTGCCCTTTAGATTTATAGGCATCTCTCTGTCGCAGTCGCATAGCCCACCAGCCATCTCCCTAAAGCCATCCTGTTTGGATTCCCTGTACAGAAATTATTACCCTGTATACATTTTATATTCCATCAAAGGCATTCCTTAACTTTTCCTTACAAAATTGTCTTTCCATATTTTTAGCCATTTCTGAAAGTTTTTCTGTTAAATTCTACTTCATTTTTAAACTAAATGTAGGCGAATATGTTTATTTTTTCCAACCCCACCCAATATTAAAACCTTTGCGGCTTAACGTCTCTTTAACATCTATTGGTCATTCTTGAAAAATAGCCACCCACTTGGTATAACCTCGCTGAACGTTGCTTAACTTCAGTGATCTAACGGAAACTGATGTATTCAACGTGACATATAATCGCTGGCTTAAAATATTTTTAATTCGTTTTTCTTAATACAGATTGACATCGCGGAATATTAGTAGTTCTGATGAATGGTAGGAGGAAAATCCGGGCCCTGATGGACTGAAAAGTTACGGGCCCCTATACAAAAATCTATGATTCCTCAAAACTACATAACCTAAATAATAAATATAAGTATCCATGATTTATAATATAAACTAATGATGTATTAATAACAAATCATGATCAATGAATCAAATCAATCAAGTTTTAAACTGTATAAATTACTAGCTGTTTCGCTAGTAGAAACAGCTACGCCCAAATTTATAAGAAATTATAAATTTGGGCGTAACTCGAAAACGGCTAAACATATTTTAGTTTTGATAATTTTCCTGGGGTCGTAGATCATGATTTNATTTAAAGAATATATATCTTTTTTTTTTTAATTTGGCTTAACGTCTCTTTAACATCTATTGGTCATTCAAAGATGGGGTTTTACCCTCCATTCGCTGGAAACTTGCAAACCAGCTACCCACATTGACCTCACCCAGGCTGGGTTGGGCCGGAAGAAAACCAGCATCACGAGGGCGCTAACCCACGTGGACACCCACATTGTACAACCTCGCTGTACGTTGCTTAACTTCAGCGATCGACCGGGAACTGGTGTATTCAACGTGCAATAGACGCTGGCTTTTAAATTGTAAACTTGGTAACTGTAAAGGTTTAAAAAAAAATTTTTTTTTAGTACATTGGAATTCCGGGCTTCTCCAAAAACTTCGGGCCCGGGGGGAATCCCTCGTTCAAGAGTTATCGTGGAACGAAAAGGCGGACTAAAACGTTGAAAAAAAAAAAGGATCACTTATCGAGATATTTTTTTTAGAATGAGTTTATGTGACCGCAGTAGAGGTACTCCTGTCTCCTTTGCTTTTTCTCCTACTGCAAATGCGCCAAACCCCATTAAAACCAAACACCAAATTAATTATCTTAATATATAAATCAGAAATTTGTGTGTACCTATGTACCATGTTTCTATGTATGAGGGGTTGTCTGTTACAATACCACAGCCTAAACGGTATAGCAGATATAGCGAAAAAATGATTGGAATGGACCCCCCCCCCCAAAAACNTGGTCTACAACCCCAGGAAAATTATCAAAACTAAAATATGTCAAGCCGTTTTCGAGTTACGGCCAAATTTCCAATTTCTTCTCCAAAATCGGACAGTCCGATCCGATTTAATTTAAGATCATGGACCGATATCTTAACATATCAACTCAAAGGGAGAAAATTTTAGGTGTCTCTTTATTCCTTATAGGACATTTTTTGCAAAGGTAGGGCCAGCCATCCAGTGTTACGAGTTCGAAACCGGAAACGGGTAATATAAAATTAAAAAAATACTTAAAAGTTAGAATGGTTGTGCCTCTAAGGCGTCTGGCAAAACGTTTCAATCTTAGTTTTTAAAAGTTGCAACATACAGGTTGACACAAACCACAAACCAATACCCCCCAATTTCCATTGTCCTTGAAAAACAAAAATAGCAATTTAAGAATCGTAGCGAAGCACGGGCAAACAGCTAGTGTAAAATAAATCAGTTCATTTTATTCTGCCTTTGTTGCTATCACCATCGTGATTAGACCAAATAAAATTATAACGTTATACCGCCTACCTAAAAGGTTGTGTTACCATTTGTTAACTCCTCTACGTTTTCTGCCTCACTAATAAAGTAATCATGTAACATGTAACGTCCCATGTAACCTTAATTAACTTGTGTATATAAATATTATGAAAATAGTTAATAATAAACTTTAACCTGATCGACCATTTTTTACGTAACCTAATTTATCAGCATCATTTTTTAATGTAAAGGAGGTTCCAGTATAGAGCTAGCAAAATAAAGGAGACATTCTTTAGTAGCATTACTGTCCTTTGCAAAGGCTGTATTTTTTCTCCAATCGATCTCGATTAATCGATAATAAAATTATAGTACAAAGAGAAACACAAAAGGGAAATATTTCACTGTATTGAAATAATAATGAAAGCTCCAGAATAGGAAATAAATAAACAGATAAAGGGAGAGAGGTAGAAATTTAAAAAGTCGATGGGAATTACAAGGGAATTATAAACATTTTCATCGTTTAATACCTAGACATAAATTTTGAATAATGTTACTCTTTTTTGCCAATTGAAGTAATGTACCAACCGTTAGTGTATGATTGAGAGTGGGCACCTGCCGATATTCGACTCAAGAAGGCAGTCCAGTCCCCGTCACGTTATCCTAATAGTCTCATAATTTTTACGCTTAGTATAATTACACCATGATCTTGGTCGTATCAACACCATCAAATGTACAAAAGGCGTTTTTTTGTTTATTTATTGATAATTATAATGCTTATATAATAACTGTTTACCCGTGCTCCGCTATTAATCAAAGTCGAAATTAATCAAACTCATATATCTCCAAACTTCCTTCGGCTATTTGGAAAAATCAATATTTTATGCAAGGATATTATTTGTTGGACTACAGTACAACTCTGTAGAGAAATTCATCATTCTCGATCATCCCGAGTGGTACATTTTTCGTTATCTTCTTTAGTTTGCCCAGAGAAAAATGGGCAAAAACGTGATTTTTCTCATGGCATTCATGTTGAACTTTCGATGTTTTCCTTCTTATTACTTACCCACATACAAAAAAGATCGTGGAGCTAGTCAGTAATTCGATATACTAACTCAGCTTTGCGTTTTATAAATATAAATTTACTTTCCCTGAGCCTATAATTTGAAGCTTCTATGCATCAGTGATTAGGAACCATAAAATATGTTTCCTAATCTGATCTATGACCAAAGGTCGTCTCCGTTTCAGTCTTATCCCCCTGCACAATCAATTTAACAATTAATTAATTCAATCACACCCTCACGACGTAAATTTTCTGGCTACTAGACAACATGTCTAGTAGCCAGATCGAGGTGGGATGGTTTGACCACCGCAAATCTTTCACCTTTCTAGTAGTGACATTTCTATCAAAACTCGGTTCTTTACTGTACTTTCTCATGGCTATACTATCAAAAGACCGGAAAAATCTTTTTGATTTGTAAAGATTTGTTAAAAGCGGTGAAACGACGAGGTAAAATAATGGGTAGGCTCAACAGCGGTGAACGACGAGGTAAAACAATGGGTAGACATAATAGCGGTGAACGACGAGGTAAAACAATGGGTAGACATAATAGCGGTGAACGACGAGGTAAAACAATGGGTAGGCTTAACAGCGGTAAACGACGAGGTAAAACAATGGGTAGGCGTAACAGCGGTAAACGACGAGGTAAAACAATGGATAGTCTCAACAGCGGTGAACGACGAGGTAAAACAATGGGTAGACATAACAGCGATGAACCACGAGTTAAAACATAATGTGGTTTTAACAGCGATGAACCACGAGTTAAAACATAATGTGGGCTTAACAGCGATGTTATGGTGAAGTACAAAGGATAAGGCCAAACAGCGGTGAAGACAACGACGTAACAGTAATTAGGCTTAAAAGCAGTGAAATGGTGAAGATGCAGTAACTTTGTGAAGGAGCTTAGAACACGATTTTAGACATAGGCGGCCTAGGATTTCAAACTTTTTGATGTGTTAATATTTCTTTTGTCGCTATATCATTTCATTTGGTGCGCGAACATTCCCTCTCGGTGATATGAAACTTCTACTAGCACAGTTCATAATCCTTGATAAAAGTTTTTATAACTGAAAGAAGGGAGGCGGGGGGGAGGGGGTTGCGGGAAGAAGTAATGGAAAGTTGTTGTTCACCAAAACATTGGACAGGAATTTTTGTTCCTCTCAAAAATAAAATTAGTTTTACATTAAAAATTTCAGAAAAAAAGGGGAAAAAAGTTGTGATATATTCCCCCAAGGAATGAAAAGTTTCTTTCTTTTTCCGTGCTAGATACAATTTTTGTGTTAAATTTTGGTGATGTGTTGGGGAAAAAGGCAACAAAACTTTTGACCATCTCCTTGATGTTGTGTGTATTATTATTGGATCTATGCATGGCAGGTGATGGGAATACAAAATTTGTATTTTGCTACCATCGGAAATGCTGATCTCACTAAGAATAACATTTTAATCAGTGTGAAAGACTTGAGAGCCTATCGCAACTATGCAAAAGGCACATCAATTTGGAAAGAACCATATTGGAAAAGGAGCATACAAAAAATAATTTGGGTAAGTGTGTACTGTATTTAAATTCCCGGGAGAAAAAGTTTTCTTTTTTTAGAACACGCTTAGCAAAAACACATTTTTAAAGAAAAAGATGGTGTGAGGTGGGAACATCACACGACTTTATTTTCTTTAACAAAACCTCTGAAATCAGTATTTTCTGTTGGCTGACGCCTTCCCCCAATTGACCTAGCAAAATGTTGAGATTTCGGTACGTACTGTAGAAGTGTAGAATCTAGCCTAATTAATTGGAACCAGACGTAGTTCGGATAATAGGGGTGCTATATTAAGTAAAACGTTAGTTTTGTAACGACAAGAAAAAAAAAAAAAAAAAACGCTNAAAAAAAAAAAAAAAAAAAAAAAACGAGTGTGGTATAAGTACACCAAACCTATTTCGTTTGTAGCTATCTTTTCATTCTTTCAATATAGCGTAGTCTCACAGCGATTAGTTGGTAGATTTTTGATATACCGATTTAGGACATGAGGGAAATTTGCTGTATAGAATTTGGGGGCCTGACCCCTCCCTGGGGGGTACGGGGTGCACAATATATATTTTTTTATTTGGCTTAACGTCTCTTTAACATCTATTGGTCAAACTTTGCCCGGTATACAGGGTGAACCAAAAACATTTGCACATCATTTCACTCTTTGCCCGGTATACAGGGTGAACAAAAAAAAATTTGCACATCATTTCAAATTCAAAAAAATTTTATGAGTTATTTGTCTCCTTTGTTTCGTTTTCAGAATGGCCGTCTTTATGTAAATTATAGGACTATTTTTAGACTCAAACTTTGCCAGCCACTATGGCACGTTGAATACACCAGTTCCCGTTAGGTCACTGGTTTTAAGCAACGTCCAGCGAGGTTGTACCATGTGAGTGTCCACGTGGGTTTGCACCCTCGTGATGCTGGCTATTTTGCCTGCCCAACCTAGGCTGGAAGGGGTCAATGTGAGTATATTAGCTGGTTTGCAAGTTTCCAGCGAATGGAGGGTGAAACCCCTGTCTTGAATGACCAATAGATGTTAAAGAGACGTTAAGCCAAATAAAAAAAATATATATATTGTTTAAAATTTGATTAAGATATTTTTTTCTATAAATGACTACAACACTAACGTGACCACCTGATCATATTGATCCAATCGTTTTAGTGTAATAAATCCTCTTCACGGTCGGTTTTCCGGCGAACCATCAAAGGGACGCTCGCTCTGTGTAAACACCCCGGGATTCGTCGAATGCTGTTCTATGAATCTAGTTCTCGCCTAGCTGTAGGCGAGAACTAGATTCATAGAACTACATTCATTGTGTGTGGTGTTGTTGCTTTTTAGGATTTGACTGATGGAGTGGGAAAATGAAGAGTGCCTTTTGTTAATTTCTCTGTATGCGGAGCACCCAGAGCTGTGGCAGCCAGACCATAAATTTTATTTCATTCTGAATAGCCCACTGTTACCCTCTCCTTCAAGAAATAGGGAGTAATTTCTTTTCTTTAAAAATGACAACTCCCACATGAGACTCCTTTTTCGCTTTTCCTCCGCTAGATAGTCTAGAATGAAGATAACCGCCGCGGAAACCGCAATTTTGGATAGCGCGGGTGACATTTTTTCGCTGGGAATCACCACGATTAATTGATCGTCAGAAATGCTCGAGCTGTATGAACAGAGGGCTCGTTTGTGTTCGTGCTCGTTGAAAACTGGCGAGCAACGATCACGAATGCTCGACGCTCGGGGATGTTCAGGTAGTGTAAACGCCCCTTAATGTGTGATATAAACAATGTAAACAATGCACCAGACACTCAAGATACGCATTATGACATTTCCTATGATGAACTAGATTTATTAGAGGGCAGTGACGAGGACTTATTACACTAATTATGACTACGGCCCTGTGCAGGGACAACTTTTACTGGCTGAAATGAATTCTATCTAACTTCCTTGGCGGAAGTTAACTACAAAGGATATGTTTTACTCAGAAAATTAACAAAGATACAGACGTTTTGCATTAATTTAATATTTTCATTATTTTTCAATGGGTTCGCAGTGAAAACTGGAAATGGGTACCAAATGCGGCGGCAATTTAAAAATTAAATATCTGGATTGTCAAAGATTGGGTAACAGATTTCGATGATCCATATAGTGCATGAAAGTTTTTTATATTGTACGTCAAAAAGGAATTGTAAAATCATATAAATGGTTCATTTTAAAATTATTAGCAGATGAACGATTTTTTTCCCTGAAAAAAAAAAACACGGCTGATCANAAAAAAAAAAAAAAAAAAAAAAACACGGCTGATCACAAAAGTATGGTCGATGTTGACAATTTTTTTTAGTCGTTCAATTCAAGATCAAATAGATATCTGAATTGTCTCGATCGGATTTCTAGAACATATTTCGCGTAAAAACTCGAAATTTCCATTTGGTAAACTTTTTTCACTAAATAAAGACACCTTGTGCTACCAAAAAACCTTTTGTTGGAATTTGTTCCACCTTTGGCCACTTTTTCTCGTATATTGACTCACCTAACAATGAAAAAGTCTGAAACACATTTTTTTAAAAAATAAATCCCTATTTAAAAATTCCCTTTCACTAAAGTACACATGCACAAAAATGTCACATCAATGACTCTGTATGGCCCCTTCCTACCATCCTCCTTCGAGATTCTTTTGTATTGTTTCAACATAAAAACAAAGCATTGTTCACAACCAAGGATACATAATGAAAACAACCTCAATGACAACGAGAACAACCTCACATTTTTTTCCTATCCCTCTCAGTTGTGAATACTTTGCTGCAGAACGACTCCCCCCCACATTAATTTGGAAGTACAATGTGGGGGAGGCATAATAGACAAATGATTTTCAGGAAATCATAAAATCGTAAATTTTTCATCCTCTCAAAATAATGGTATTTTTCTGGATCATAAAATCAAGCGTTAAAATTATATTTGACCAGTAGCGTTCACGATCAACGATGAACTTATGGACGTGTTCATGAGAGTAGCTTTCAATCGGTTGATTCCGGCTTCCACGCGACTTGCTTCCTTCGATTTCTCCGAGACTTATGTTGGTACATAGGTGCCTTAAAGAGGCCCCCTAATAGTCACACTTCAAAAAATCAGGGGCCCGGGGAGCAAAATAAATGTCACCAAATCTGAAAATCATCTTCGTCACCTTAAGCCATGTGTATACGAGCCTTATGCATTGGACGAATTAAAGGATGCTGCAGAATGCTGAAGAGAATTGAAATTAACCTACTTCCAAGAACGCCTCCAGAAGTGCATCGCTGATCGTGGAGACTTCATGTCAGGTGTGATGTTGAACACTTGATTTTCTCAAAAAATGATATCAAATGTGAATTAGAAATTAACAATATTTTTTGGGGGGGAAGAAAAAATTCACGATTTTATGACAAATACCTCTGTTTGGGATCGCATAGACCTCACTGATTCACTCATTTAGGATTGTGTTGTCTATAGAATTCGTTTCACAATAACTCTCGAACCCCTCGTTCGATCTTGATGAAAGTTGGTATAAACATAAATTACATTAATGAAGTCAGTATTAAAGCGCACGAGGCCTCATGGCGGCTCAATATTTGAGTTCACAGAACTACAAGAAGTTAGAAGAATATTATTATTTACTATTGAACTAGCAAATTCGAATTTTCTGTTTGAGTTTTTTTTTCTTTTTTTATTTGGCTTAACGTCTCTTTAACATCTATTGGTCATTCAAGACGGGGGTTTCACCCTCCATTCGCTGGAAACTTGCAAACCAGCTAATACTCACATTGACCTCTTCCAGCCTGGGTTGGGCCGGCAAAATAGCCAGCATCACGAGGGAGCAAACACACGTGGACACTCACATGGTACAACCTCGCTGGACGTTGCTTAAAACCAGTGACCTAACGGGAACTGGTGTATTCAACGTGCCATAGTGGCTGGCAAAGTTTGAGTCTAAAAATAGTCCTATAATTTGCACAAACACGGCCATTCTAAAAACGAAACAAATTAGACAAATAACTCATCAAAGTTTTTTGAATTTGAAATTTTGAAATGATGTGCAAATGTTTTTGGTTCACCCTGAATACCGGGCAAAGTTTGAAATGATGTGCAAATGTTTTTGGTTCACCCTGTATACCGGGCAAAGTTTGAAATGATGTGCAAATGTTTTTGGTTCACTCTGTATACCGGGCATAACACCGAGTACGTACGTTCCTTTCAACTAAGCAGCTTCAGGTTTTGCATCTTTTGCAACCGTTTCAGAAAACAAATTAGGTTTATCCCCAAAACCATATTTTTTTTTATGAAACTACTCAAAACTTCTAAAGGTCATTCGATACGGCTGTTTTACGCCCCATTTGCTGTGGAAACTTTCAAACCTGCTACCTACATTGACCTCACCCAGATTTGAATTTAATACATTTGCATTCATTTATCTCGCTTCAAAGAACATGAATGCACTTTTTTCTTACACACTGTATAATAAATTATAACCCTTATTCTCATTTCACGTCAAGGAGCTGACAAGCCCTCATAACTCATCATCGAGGATTCCGTTGGCAAGGAACAAATAGCTTCAGAAAAGACATTTTCATTTTTTATTTTCCTCCCTATTGAAAACTCGACATCCAAATTTACTTCATGAACCTTCCTGAAAACTACGTAGGTTTTATACCAACAACAGCCTATCTACACAATCAAACTTAAACGATGTTTTTATTATTTCTCAAAGAGAGTCCACTAAAATCAGATAATAAAATGCGGTGAACGACCGTCACGTGGGGCACATTTCACTGTCCCATAAAATTTTAATTTAATTACATCTGAATTGTAATAGCATGGCCATTTCTCATTAATGTGTCTTCTTCAGCACTCCTTCCATCCCAAATTACATTCCAACAATACAAACGATACAGGGTGTCGCAAAAGTCCGAGACCACCTGAATATCTTTTGAACGGCTTTATGTGGAGTTTTGAAATTTTGCATGGTATTATATTCCAAATTAAACCACATGATGGTGTGATCAATTTTTCAGGGGCGGGTCCATTTGTGGCCCCTAAGGGGGTCCAACTTTTGTTTTTTAAATACGAAACCCCTTGTGATACATTTTCTGAAAGACAATAGAATTATAAGTACTTTTCAAAAAAAAAAAAATACATGTCTAGCGTGTTTGGTTTCAAAATGGCGGCCATTTGTATTTTCCAAGATATGATGACTTCCAAGAGTGTCTAAAACTAGACGAATTATTTGCAATGGGATATTGAATGATTGCATAGGACACCAATGTCGAGGAACCTGTTTTTTAGATATAATTCGCCTGTTTTAGACAGTTTGCCTAATACTTTTAGAAATAATTGGCCTAGTTTGAGACACTCTTGGAAGTCATATCTATCTTGGTAATTTCAAATGGCCGCCATTTTAAAACCAAACACGCTAGACGTGTAAATTTTTTTTGGAAAGTACTTCCAATTCTATTGAATTTCTGAAAATGTATCACAAGATGGGGGGTCGTATTGAAAAAACAAAAGTTGGATCCCTGGGGGCCACGCAAGGGACTTGCCCCTGAAAAATTGGTCACACCATCAGGTTCTTTAATTTGAGATATAATACCATGCAAAATTTCAAAACTCCACCTATAAAGCCGTTTAAAAGATATTCAGGTGGTCCCGGACTTTTGGGGCACCGTGTATAATGCGAGCATCTCTCATGATACGCTCTCTACAGCAAAGTTCACATAAAGAGACGAAGTGCAGGTCTAATTTCAACTCTACGCTGTTTTATGTTGGTCAGTTTGTCATTTGTATTTTTGTACCATTATAATTCTCGAACGTCTATTGGTGACAATTTTAAGTGAGTATGGTGTACAGTTTACAGACAATCGCGGTTTATAATCCACATGGTATGCACAAGTTCTCATACAACATCTGAATTTAAAAATGCTTACACTTTGGACAAATGTGAAATGAATCCAAGAATGATATAAAAATTCTGATGTGAACATCACACGAATTTCCTCGTATATAAAAAGGAAGTAGTATGTAAAATAATGAACTGAAAATTTCAATGTCGAGTTTTCAATGCCNCTAACCCAATACTACTCCCAACACGTTCTACGCAGCTTAACAACCGGTTACTAATCCCCATGTTCTTCCTAGGTTAACAAACGTGTAGGTAATATGTAATCTATGTGTATGCTCTGATCGCGTTTAAAAGGTTGCACCTCGGTGATATGATTATTAATGTGGGAGTCAGATTTATTATCATATTTCTCTCATCTTCCCGAAACGAAGTTCGGGTACTCAGCTAGTAATAAATAAAATATTTGATCTTTATTTTGAGTATGAGTTCAGGCGATTTTTAGGGAGTCAGATGATTTTTTAGCCCAAAAAATGTGAAAATTTCTACACGATTACAATAAATTATCTTCTATAGGAAGAGAAAGTAAAAATAATAATTAGAAAAACATTTTCCGGAAAATGCTTGTACACTTTCTAATCTAAAATAACATATCTCATACGTTTCGAACACACGTACATAAAACTCTTTGAAATTCAAGTGATTAGGTACACTATTTGTTATCTAAATCGTAAAATCTCTTTACACTGATTGCAACAACTCCTTTACCTACATAGAATCTCGCCCCCCAAGTATTAGCACTGGTGTTTTCCCTTAGAGCAGGGGTTCCCAAACTTTTTGCTACCCCTTTTCTTAAAATGAAAGCCTCCCACGCCCCCCTCCCCTTTACATTCTAAAATATGAATGCTATCTCATTCAAAATACTAATATGTTGCCGAATGCTATCCCATTCAAAACACTAATGTGTTGCTGAATGCTATCTCATTCAAACGCTAATGTGTTGCTGAATGCTATCTCATTCAAAACGCTAATGTGTTGCTGAATATATTATCTCATTCAGAACGCTAATGTGTTGCTGAATTCTTTCTCAATCAAATTTTCTAAAAATCATGTCCAATAAAATTACCTTTGGGAAAAAATTGTGTATATATATTTTAACTAAATAATAATAATTCAACTGGTCTCGCCCCCCCCTCCCCCAGTGACTTGCCTTCACGCCCCCAGTTTGGCAACTTCTGCCCTATAGAGCATACACTGCAGTATCTACTTTTCGCATGGAAGCTACCCTCCAATTATTAATGTACTAACTGCAGTAGGAACACGCGGGTGTGACAACTGAAACATGGACGCCAGACTTCCTAGTTCAACTTCAATGCGCAGCTCTCAATTTCAACTGGCTAAATAAATTTTTCTTGCTGTTCCCGAGATAAAGCCCTGGTAACAGATGGGTGGACGGACAAAGATAAATCGTAGATTTATTAAGGGGATTTCATTGTTTACATTGTTTCGGCACAGAGACTTTAAAAAAGAAACAGAAAAGGCCTGATTTATATTTGAAAACCTTTACTCCGCTTTCCACCAGGTACAAAAAAGTGTACCATTAAAGTAAAGGTATTAAGACATAAACCAAAATGAAAAAAAAATGTAAAGAAATGTTTAGGATAAAGTCGAGAAAAGGGGCAATAAAATATAAAGCAGAATACAATAAAAACTAAACCTAACCTTAAATAAAAAATATCTAAACCGTAAATTTATGTTCTACACAAACTCTCCCGAGCGTTTCATCTTTCAGCCCGTCCTGAGAACTGGAAAATGAAGTAAATGCTGAGGCAGTGTCGAATGTAGCGGCCGTATAGGATCAATATTTTAGTTGTCAGATGAATCTACATGGTGTTTGGCTCAAATGGATCCTTGAATTTAAAATCTTTTGGAAATTCGATAGTGAACCAGGTCAAGTTATAATCGAGCTACAGTCACTACACGGAGAAGATTATTCTTAGACAAACTTATTCTTCTTATGTTTGTATCTGTGTGACCAAAGAAAAGGTGGTTCCACGCTAAATTCTAGTTATTCTTCAATATTTTTTTTTAAAAAAAGAATCCAATTTAAAGATTTATATATGACAAAATCTATCGCAATCATTTGTAATTCTTATTGTGTAAATTTTACCCATAAAATATGAAAATTGAGGTCTCGTTTTTTATACGTAATAACTACTGTTTTAAATCATGACAGAAACGAGAAAAGCTATTTTTGATCCATTTTTTTTCATTTTTTGCATCAACGCTGCCATTTTTGATCAATTTGTGGTTCACTATCAACAACAGGAAAGACCAAAGTTATAAAAATCAGGCAAGGAAAAGGGAAATTAATGATGAAAGAAAGTGAGATAAATATATAAATTAGGAAGAAAAGAGATTGGACCAAACAATATATTTCAGATATCTGGGTACAATAGTGAACTCCAAAGGAAATTCTACTGAATAAATTAGAACTCGAAAAGATCTTGCTCACGGAGATACCAGTAAGTGTGAGAGTAAGATTTGCGAAGTGCTAAAAGTTGAGCTGTGTTTATTCTTTATGGATGTGAAAGTTGGGTGATTAGGAAGAGGGTAGAAATGTATTTGGAGAGTTTTGAGATGTGGTTATGGAGGAGAGTTAAATGGGAAATGAAGGAGCGCTAAGAAGGATAAGAAAACAGAGAAAGTTTCAAAAAACAATAAGAAATAAATGGTAAGTAAAGTTACTTTTTTTCCAAAATTTATCTAATATGAAAAGACTCAATATGCCAAATTAAATTTTATCAAGTTCAGACAAATTTTGTATTTTTGCATTTGTAGGCACAAAATCAAAATTTCTAAAAAAAAAAAAAAAAAAAAAAAAAAAAAAAAAAAAAAAAAAAAACAGAAAGTGTCCAATATAATTCACAGTTGACAGAATATGCCACATTTTATCAAAATGAGACGAGTTTTATATTTTCAGATGCCAGGTGACTTAGCATACCAAATTTGATCAAAATTAGAGGATAATAAACGGGGTCTCTGGTGAAGTTACGCCTCTACCTAAAGACATCGACCGATCGATGTCTTTAGGTAAAATATTGCTATGATTATCAGATTTATATTTCATCAAAATGGGTTATGTGGTTTAGATTTTAGAGATTTAGCCCACATGTGAAGTCCTTGGCTTCTTGGTCTCGAACCCTGGGGAGCCACTCTGAATATACAAAATATTTTCAATAATCCTTGTAAGTTATAGGCATTATTTGTTTTTATTTAGTGTGACTATACCGAACTGTTTTCTTTTAAAAGGAATTCCAATTTCACGGTGAAAAAGCTTGTGACACTTGTGACAGTGATAAACCCCCATAGGTCAAAAATAGAATAGTGGAATACCATATTTACCCATTATAAATTCCACAAAAATTGGTTATGTGGTTTGGATTTTAGAGATTTTTGTCCAAATGACTACTACATTACAAATGACTCTATAAAGGATTTTAGACATTTGGTCCTACTTAGTCCTGGGACCCGAGAGAGGCACTCCGACTAAAAGCTGGAAAACAGAGCATAATTATAATAAGTCGAATAATCCCTTCAGACTCCAGACATTGTTTCAAGCTTTTAGAGCTCATCAATTTTTACTGCTATCAGGGCTTGCGGCGAAACAATATTTTTTTTGTGAATTTATGCTTCACAAATTATTCTTATTTTGTTCCCATTAATCGGATGATGCGGCAAGCAATATATTACTATTAATTGTTTTGAATTTCATGTGAATAAACGACACCGTTTTCTTTTAAAAGCGATAGTCAATTAATTGAGAGAGCTTATTGGGGCCACAGGCGGCGCCTGACAAAGACTCAACTGACATGGGCCCATTTTTTATATTTTTTTCATGGCATACGAGTAGTACAAATTTCATCAAAATCCATCTGTTTGGCTTCCACAGCTCTGCACACGATTCCATAAGTACGTAACACGTTCCACGTCATACGTTGGACATGTTAGTTTTTTTGACCCCATTGCTCCAATTATATATTTCCAAACTTGAAAAATGACCGAAAATAATGAAAACAAAAACAATACGAAATGACATATTTTATCTTTATTTTAGTTTTTCGGATTTGAAAATTTTCTGCACGATACTTTTACTCTACAGTAAAAAAAAAAGTAAATAAATGGTTCGGAAAACCGTACTAAACTTTATCTTTAACCATACAAACTTTATCTACCAGGAATTTGACAGCCTTCGGCTGATGTCGCAGTCCTTTAATGAAAATATTATTTCAATAAAATTTGGGAGCCTTCGGCTGTTGTAGCTGCAGTGAAAATAATATTGGAACTAGATTTAGTAGCCTACAGGTGATGTCGCAGCTCTATAATGAAAAATATTGTAATAATATTTGGCTGTTGTCGCAGCTGCAGTGAAAATAATATTGGAACTAGATTTAGTAGCCTACAGGTGATGTCGCAGCTCTATAATGAAAAATATTGTAATAATATTTGGCTGTTGTCGCAGCTGCAGTGAAAATAATATTGGAACTAGATTGAGTAGCCTACAGGTGATGTCGCAGCTCTATAATGAAAAATATTGTAATAATATTTGGCTGTTGTCGCAGCTGCAGTGAAAATAATATTGGAACTAGATTGAGTAGCCTACAGGTGATGTCGCAGCTCTATAATGAAAAATATTGTAATAATATTTGGCTGTTGTCGCAGCTGCAGTGAAAATAATATTGGAACTAGATTGAGTAGCCTACAGGTGATGTCGCAGCTCTATAATGAAAAATATTGTAATAATNAAACGTCTATATAGGTTGCCAACCTCGAGGTAATGGACGACCTCAGGATTGACACTTGACGTGATCTCGGAGACCTTCTTGGTGGAAAGAGGCATTTTTTTAATCGATTTTACGAAGGGGCATTGACTTTGGGTCTCAAAACCTTATTCTGAAATCTTTCTATTATTTACCTATTAGAATCACTGGAACAGCCTCAGAGCTGGATACCGCATTAGGTCCATAAATGTTTTACAATCTTATTATAAAGCAGAAACTTGATTTCGATGTTGCAGGCTAATACAGGTATATTATTATTATTGGTAGTCATAAAATCAGCAAATTAAATTTTTATTTTTCCGATTAATTGTTGTTTACTGAACGAAAATTATGTTTCTTTCGGATAACGATTAATTGTGATATCTTTTTAATGTATTCACCGAAGTTGGGGACGTTTATTTGGTAGATACCACTTCTGTCAATTGGTTTTATTATGTCTTTCTGATCAAATAAGTTGTTTTTAAAATTAGCACTCGAAAAGAGTCGAGATCGAGAGTCGACTCATGGAGTCGAGTCGACTCATGTGAGTCGAAAATCCCATCCCTACTCTATAATGAAAAATATTGTAATAATATTTGGCTGTTGTCGCAGCTCTCTTGTGAGAATATCATCGCTGATATGTTACACAGTATGTTTATTTTAAATTTCATCATAATTGCAGTGATATGCCCTAACAGACCCCTGGATAAAGGTAGTCCCATGAGACCCAAAATTTAAGTGTGTCTGTTTTAAATTTCATTAAAATTGAAGCCAGTTTTAGAGATGTGATCAGAATTTGAGATTTGGTGCCCTAAAAGTACACAAGATGAAGATAGCCCCATGATACACAAAATGTATATCGATGATATGAAACAAAGAGTGTCTATTTTAAATTTCATCAAAATCGGGTTTGCCGTTTGGGTTCTAGAGGGTCACCCAAAAATGACGTCTTTTCTTACCCATGAATTTACCCCAGGGGGGAAGGTGCTATCATAAATGTTAAGGGTTTGCCTCGAATTATGGCCTCAAGGAATGTTGGTGCCAAATTTCATAATCGGACAAATAAAGGCTGTGCACGAACGCGATTTCGCGGACGAACGGACACACACATAATTCGTCCAGAAAAAAAAAAAAAAAAATCGAAAATTTTCACCAATACAATACTTTATTTTCCCGTACTTCGCATATGGGAAGATAAAGTAAAAATAGATCTCGTTTAGGGCACATATTCTGTAAGGATTGTTTGTAGAGGAGGATAATTGTAGAAAAAATTTAGGGAAAAGGGAATAAAGTTTGGTATGATGAGTGATGTGAAAAGGGGTGGATGTTATCAAGAGATGAGGCAGATTTACAATTATTATTAACAAAGGTAAAGTCTGTTCCAATTTTCAAAAAGTTTTTATACAGGGTGATTAAAAATTATGTGTACATACGTTAACCACAACATATTCTATGGATCATTTTAGGGGTTCAACTTTATAACAAAATAAATTCGTTGAATTGGGATACTATGTCAAGTAAAACAATATTGAAGGTTAAAAGTACTATATCTTCACTTGACTAAAAAATTTTAGTCAAGTGAAGATATAGTACTTTTAACCTTTTATAACAAAAGTTGCAAAAATATTTTCTAACGGAGAAATGCACCCTTTGAGTTTCATTTTTTTTTTTTAAATTGTGCCTAGTATATGCCTGTTTGAGCTATTGGAACGAGGAAAAAATGCATTCCCAATACAAGATGCTGTCGTTCTTCGAATATGGAAAACATGTCCATTACATTTTCAGGGGCGGCCACAAGAGGGTCAACTGAAAGAAAATAGGCCATTATATAATTTTTTGATGGTTGACCAAATTTGAAATTTCTTTACTGCCCAGTTATAACCATATCAGAAGAAGGCTGACATCTTGTATTAGCACTTGTTACATTAGCTCAAACAGGGAAGACGTAATTAAATAAATACGATTTATTTTTTGAAACCCAAAGGACGTGTTCTCCCTTAGGAAACATTTTCGCAACTTTTGTTATAGAGTTGACCCCCTTTAAAATGGTCCATAGAGTTAATGGTTAACGTATGTACATATAATTATGAATCACTCTGTATACAGAAAGTCTTAGTAAATACAAAATAAGTACTTTTCGTAAGTCGCATTAGAAACAGGATTGTTTAATCGAACATTTTCTAGTATTTGGAAGGCTGCCATTTTATAGTTGTGTCCAGAACATCAATTGAAGTTAATGTCTAAAATTGTATGGTAATCGGACCATTTTCTAGGTTCCCTCTTAACATGGGAAATAAATTTTGTGTTCAAATTTTCCAAATGTTTTTACACAAAATTCTTAGAAAAAGACGCACATTTCATATAATATATGTCAAATCAGATTTGAGAACAGAAAAAAAAAAAAAAACTTTTCAGGTGTTCCCCATTTTGCTTTGCTTTTTTTTAAAAAAAAATTTTTGCTGCCATATTTGAAATTTTCGGCATCGAAAAATATCATTAAGTGCCCAGCCACTTTTTGTTTGATCACACAGAACTAACCAGAGACATTGAAAGATTGCCAAAAATGACCTTCTCCACCCTATAACTGGGCTATGTTCGCCTGGCTCACTAACAAATTTCGTAAAAAATGTTCCACTTGATCTTAGCTACCACCATATTCAGGGATCCCATTTATAGCCAAACACAAACTCGTTTGGCTCGATTTTTGGATTCTACGTACCTTGAAACGTATAATATCAAAATTTGAGGGGGGGNATCAAATTTTGAGGGTGGGGGGGTCCATGACGATTCCAAAGGTTCATTATTGAAAATAATAAATCAAAATCAATCGTAAGCTATAACGAAACAAACAATGCTTCTAATCAAATGCGTAATCAGAAAATATTGAATTGGAAAAAACGAGAGATGAAAATAAATAAATGAATTCACTGGCCAAAATTTTGTATCGAGTGGTCACTTTTCTGTCTTCTAAACTAACAATTTATTTAACTTGTTTGAAATGGCCAAAACAAAATCTTGCATAACCAACCAAAGGGTAATTTTGGTTTTTGGCTTTACGTCTTTTAACATGTAATGGCTATTCGTAGCCAGCGTCTGTGGCACGTTAAATACACCAGTTCCCGTTCGATCACTGAAGTTAAGCAACGTCCAGCGAGATTGTTCCATGTGTGTGTCCACTTCTGGATTCGCGCCCTCGTGATGCTAGCTATTTTTCCGGCCAGCCCAGGCTGGGTGAGGTCAATGTGGGTAGTTGGTTTGCAAGTTTCCAGCGAATGGAGGGTAAAACCCCCGTCACGAATGACCAATAGCTGTTAAAGAGACGTTAAACCAAATTAAAAAAAAAAAAAAATTGTTATTCGTGAATGGGGTTTCAACCTCTATTCGCTGTAAGTTAACAAACCAGCTACCCNACATTGATCTCTTTATTTACAAAATTGGTGGTCAAAAATATACCCGATATCCATAATTTAAATACAAGTGAATTTAAGAACAATATAATGTCCCCAGAGTACAAAAGGCCGCAAGAATATTCTTTTCAAGCATTCTATCCCCTTTGTGTTGAAATGCCCTCTGAACCCCATCAACACCTCTCTACCCAAAAAACCTTAAAACGCACAACAAAGAAATTTATTTAAATCCAAGAATAAAAGAAATGAATATTTCTTCCAAATAATTTCCTTTTTTAATTTAGTCAACTATTTTAATGCAAAAGCCGAAATAAAGCTGTTTATTTTACTTTACATTTATTTATTACACCAACGCAACGGGTGGATACCTACTAACCATAAAATTTACAATTTTGTAATGCAGCTCTCACAAAAAGCTTTGGCGGAATGCATAGCTCTCAAAAAGGGTGGACGAAAGGGAAGGGTGTTACGAGTAGGGTAAGTTGGTACATTTCTGTCGTAGATCCTCCTGCATTGGGATAGGGAGCACTGCCAAAGGGGCATCCTTCAGCCCATCACTCGTAACGTCCTGTGTTGGATACGACAGACTGAACCTGAATGGAGGGCAAAGGAAGGGCTCAAGATAGGACATGCGAATTCCAGAGCGAATAACGGGCAAATGAACAATAAAGAATTTTTCGGACAGGACAATAATGTCTGTAATGAGTCCAATTGTTCTTCAGAAGGTATACAGTAATAGTTCTTCAGAAGGTATACAGTACTTCTCTTCCTTAATCGGACAGTAGATGTTGCTCTTCTAAAGTTTGAAGTCTTTCAAAGATATTATTATTATATTTTTTTCTGCTGATTTTGACCTTTATTTTAAAAAGATTTTGCAGCATTCGGCGGTGATAGTATTATTTTAAAAAGATTTGATTATACCTACTTGGTATACTCATTAAAGTAGACAAATTTTGGTATTTTGTAGAAATTTTGATTTTGGGGCCCTGATTTGATTTTGAGGTCCACAACTATAAAATTAAAAAAAGTAGTCTGATTTTGATGTAATTGGTAAAATAGGTATAGTCAGTCAAAAAGTATTGGAGTGGAAAAATTTGGTATTTTGAAGGAATTTTCCCACAAATGTAAAAATATAAAACTCGTTTCATTTTGATAAAATTTGGTATACTATTAACCCCTAGAATAATATGGGATAATTTTTGGTATTTTGTGTCCAATTTTGATAAAATTTTGTAAGTTACCTAAGAATTATATTTGAAATTTTTTTAAATTTTGTAAGTTACCTAAGAATTATATTTGAAATTGTTTTAGTATTTTGTAGGAATTTTGGTTTTGGGGCTCCGGTAGGGGCCTAAAAATGAAAAAAAAAAAAAAAAAAAAAAAAAAAAAAAAAAANAAAAAAAAAAAAAAAAAACATAAAAGTTAGTATTATATTTGCATATACCCAAGGCCCCCAGTGAAGAAGTGAAGTTACGCCTCCACGCACCAATATCTTTAGGTAAAATAATTATGTGATTAGAAGAATTAAATATCATCAAAATTGGTTATGTGGATTGGATTTTAGAGATTTGGCCCAAATGTGACCCCAATGGATTCTGGTTCCCGAACCCAGGGTTCGGAGCCGCTCTAAATAAACAGTGATAAATATTTTCAATAATCCTTGTCGTCTATATTATAGGCATTATTTGTTTTATATTTCATGTAACTATACCGAACCGTTTTCTTTTGAAAGAAATTCCCATTTCAAGGTGCTTGTTAGAGTCCCTAACAAGCACCACCTGACAGGGTTTCATGAGTCCATTTTTTAAAAATAGAATATACCCAGTTTAAATGTCATCAAAATTGGTTATGTAGTTTGGATTTTAGGGTTCCGGTCACAAAAAAGGTGTTCGGGCCATAGGGGCGCCCCTTTTTTCCCCACTAATAGCAATCGCGCACAATATCTGTCCAGATAACAACATTCTTGCATTGTATTTCACATTCATTACATGCCCCATATTTCGCAAGCATACGTATCAGACTGTCCGAAACCATTCAATGTCATCATCAGAACTCTCATCTTCTCACTTATATATTTAACATGACTTCCAAAATTTCTTTTGCTATCAAACAGAACACCCAGAACACGTCCTTCTGCAAATTGGTTTCCCGTAGATCCTAGCAATCGGTGGCGAATTTACCAACTGACCCTTCATAAGCATACAATCCATACATCTTTCAGGAACATTCATAACTTCATTTCCTTTTGATACCAATTAATTCCGAGTCATTGCCCTAATCACAACACAAATTGATATTTCTGCATATCCTATCATTGCGACATCACTAACCAATGTCTTTTTCAATTAGCTCATCAAGTACTATAGGGGCGCCCCTGGGGGCGATATCGAGATAAAGAAAAATATGGTTCAGGCTTTTTGGCCATAGATTATATACCTCTGCCAAATTTCATCAAAAACGGACCAGCGGCTTCCAGAGCTCTTCATACGATTCCGTACGTTCCGTTTTTTTGTATCCCAATGGCGCCAAATATTTCCAAACTTCAAAAATGACCCAAAAACTTTACAATACCTTATCCATCCATACTAATATATAAATGAGAAAGTAACTCTGTCTGTCTGTATGTATGTATGTATGTTACGCTTTCACGCTTAAACTACTGATCCGATTTTGATGAAATTTGGTATGGAGATAGACTAAACTTTAGGAAAGGACATAGGCTACTTTTTATCGCGAAAAAAAGGTTGGAACTATAAACGGCCATGCCTCTAAGGCGCCAAGCGAAGCGGGCGTATTCTGCTAGTCTTCTATAGGAAGAGAAAGTAAATCTGTTAATATTTGAAATAACGCAAAATTTGCTTTGTTACAATCTAGGTATTTGGGTATCACAGCATTACAAGGACCACTACACTAAACTTGTAATGCCGCCACTGGTCGCTACTCAATTCTCCTTACGAGGCTAAATGCACCTCAAACAACGAAGCACATTTCCGCCAGAATTTGAACTTGGGACTCCCGCGTGCAAAGCATCAAGAGTGAACACCACTGGACAGAAGCAATACAATACACCAATTATTAGAATGTTTTGATATTTCACGAATTCACGCTTGGCAAGTCAAATATAGAGCAGGCTCTTTTCAATTAGTGAGGCAGTTATTTTAAAAAAGTTCACAAATTGAAGTTGATCATCTTACTTAAAGAGGAATTGGAGTCAAACACCCAATCCAAAAACAACGCATCATCAATAAATAATATTTTCAATATTGGGGGGCTCCGTTTGTAGAATTATTTTGTAGCATCACCAAAATTAAAAATAATAATAAAAAAAAAAAAAAAAATTGGACATCCTTTCATGTCTTGTGGGTACCATTGTAAGAATAGATAGAATTAGCCTTTGAGACTTTGAAAATGAGATAACTTAATTGTTTTTATGATCCATGTATCGTCAACTTTGCATGAATCGACTCATTCAATTATTCCTTTCTTTTTATAGTCAAATTCTTTCTCCTACAAATACATGCAGAACCTCAAAAATAGGATATAAACAAACCAAAAGCATTCATATGTACCCTGAATAATATTATACTGCATAGAGAGTAGACTTATCTCCTCCTTCAGAGTCAATACTTTGAAAATTACTATCGAATAATAAACTTTAATCATCTTATATTTTAAACAGAATTATAATGGAGTCTCCGGAAAGTGATACTTATAGCGAGGACTTTTATATAAATGAACTTCCTCCTCTGAGTGGTCTTCATAACCATTGTGTGACGATTTCGTATCATTAGTCCATATTTCGCAATATCATTAGTTCACATTTCAGTCGACTTGAAAATCTGAGGACTAAAAGAATTGAGCACGAAAAAAAAGCCAATTGACAGATGTATGCACAAATTACAAATTAAACACGTGATTCTCGGTGCAAAAGTTGAATTCAAGTTAACCTGCATCGCAAAATAATAACAACAGATGAAAATATCTAAACTACGCGACCAACTCTTCTTATTTACGACCAGTGATGTTCGGAACTGAAGTGAGCAATTCCGTACCCAATAGTAAAAATTTCCGTATTTTTGATGATATTTCCGTACATGCCTTAAAACACTACAAATTGTATGACCCAGTGTTATTAGACAGGTTTTCTAAAACTTGTAATTTTCCACAAAATATTAGTGAGTATTACCACGAAAAAAAAATCGTTAACGAAAAAGACAATTCTACGTTTCTAGTGGTCTCTTTTGTTCAGGAATTTTTTTCCATGATTACGCGTAAAAGTCACTATTATGGTATATGTAAGTCGGACGAAAATCCATTTCTGTACATGTGCGCGCATGAGTAGAACGCATTTTGGTCAACCATTATAGGTTGACCAACCTCAGTGGCCGAGTGGTAAACACAGTAGACTTGTAATTAGGCGGCTTGGGTTCAAGTCCCAGTCTCTAGGCACCAGATTCCGCAGTTTTCCGTACATTTCGCGTACGGATTAGACTTCTTTCCGTATGTCGTACCCAGGTCAGAATTTCCGTACAAATACGAATGAATCCGTACGCCGAACATCACTGTTTACGACCGACGCGACTGTTATACATGGCCGATAGTGCCAATTGGAAACATCTATCTTCTGTTACAGTAGGCCGTTAAAGATTGTATAATTGTATATACGCCCAGTGTATCTAATATTATATTTTAAAAATCATATTTATTTTTGGTTACAATTTTGAAGTAACACGGTAGCAGTATTCTACTTTACCAAAATGATCTTTTTTCCTTCTATGTGTTGTTTCCACTTCTCAAAGGTCGTTAGTAACTTTCCTCATTAATCTTTTTCCACCTCATTCTTTTCACAGTAGCCCTCCAACCTTCCAAACCTTGTCGAGGCATTTAAATATATTTTTTAAAACAGAGATTATGAAAATTAACTTTAAATGCTGCGTTTCAAAAAATTCCCAAAATTCATCAATCAATTTCGAATGCCGGAAATGAACATTTGATTCCAAACTAAAGCACGAATGTACAAACGGCAGTTTGTTGAAAAAAGACAACTATTAGAAATGGATTTAATAACGAATTGTATTTGTGTTAAAATTACAATGGCATTACTTTGGGCTCGATCCTTGGAACGAAACCCTCATGCCTAATGAACTGACCAAATTGGGTCGATTCAGAGATGGAATTTAAATAACTACTGGCTCACGACGCCAATCACCGTGAGCCAGAATTTATGGAAACACTCAATTTTGACATCTAGTTCACAACGCCAATCGTCGTGAGCCAGAATTTATGGAAACACTCAATTTTGACATCTAGTTGACGACGACAATCGCCATGAGCCAGAATTAATGGAAAAAGCTGAAACTTGATTTCTGGCGCAAGGTTAAAAAAGGACGATATTTAAAGAAAGAAGTATACTTACAAACCTCTCATATACTAATAACCCGATGAGAAACAGACAGCTAGATTGACATTATAGTCCGGGCCGTGGCGGTTTAGAAAGCTATTTCGACTTCTGACACAACATGATTTCTGTAGAAATGTCTAGAGTTTAGTATAGAACGTAATTTAAAATGTTTGTTTCGTTCAAATTAATTTTGGATTATAAGGATTAAAACATTCTATGTTTCAACCCTTTAAGAATAAAGCTCCATTTTTGAAAATATTTTGAAATATTTACTTACGTTTTTTAGACTACAATCCTCACGGGAAAATGATTCACTCTATCTGCAACAAATATAATTAAAATAAAATTAAGGTTTAGGAAAAACACTGAGTGAAATATCAATAATTAATAGAAAAGATCACTTGAAATCCCAGAGATTAATGAAGGTTTAAAAACCACTATATCTTCACTTGATATAAATGTTCATCCCCTCCTGGGAGATGTTCTCAGTAAAGGAAGAAACTAGAACATCTTCTATATTTTTTGTCAAAAGAAGATAGAGTAATTTTTGACTCTCATATAGCGTCTATGGCACGTTGAATACACCAGTTCCCGTTGGATCACTGAAGTTAAGCAACGTCCAGTGAGCTTGTACCATTTGGGTGTCCGAGTGGGTTCGCGCCCTCATGATACCGGTTATTATTTTTTCGGCCCAAAACAGGCTGAGTGAGGTCAATGTGGGTAGCTAGTTTGCAAGTTTCCAGCGAATGGAGGGTAAAACCCTCGTCTCGAATGACCATTAGATGTTAATCAGACGTAAACCAAAAAAAAGTCTCATTATGTACTTGTTTGACAATTTGAGGATCACAGGGATTTTTTTCAACGTCATTGGGACGAATGTGAGGTTACTATTGAAACAATCTTGTGTGAACATCACACGACTTTCCTAGATATGTAAAAAAAATATGCTAATGGGCTGAAATTTTCGATTTTTCAATGCCAACACACGTTTTGAGTTTTGACGTCTAAATCTCCAGTTACAGGCAATGGTCCGATTGTTGTAAAGATAATGTCTCGCAAGGATTTGTCGTGTTCTATGTATATAATTAATATACATTTATACATACCAAATATCAAGTCTCTGGTAGCACTTATCGTTCCCTTTCCGTGCAGGATTAATTAAAACAGCCAACTGTACATTCCGTTTTAATTAAAATTTGAGAAGCGTACAAGACATAAAATAAGCTCTACTATTCTATTTTAGGCAATTTCCGAAAAACCTCTTAAAATTGGTCAAAACCGCTAAAAAACAACCAGCATCGGTAGATAGGAATTCAAATTTCGTGGCGCAATCCATACATAATATTAATATGAACAAACACCAAATTTTAACATCTTGATATCGGGCAAAACCGCTAAAAAACAACCAGCATCGGTAGATAGGAATTCAAATTTCGTGGCGCAATCCATACATAATATTAATATGAACAAACACCAAATTTTAACATCTTGATATCGGGCAAAACCGCTAAAAAACAACCAGCATCGGTAGATAGGAATTCAAATTTCGTGGCGCAATCCATACATAATATTAATATGAACAAACACCAAATTTTAACATCTTGATATCGGGCAAAACCGCTAAAAAACAACCAGCATCGGTAGATAGGAATTCAAATTTCGTGGCGCAATCCATACATAATATTAATATGAACAAACACCAAATTTTAACATCTTGATATCGGGCAAAACCGCTAAAAAACAACCAGCATCGGTAGATAGGAATTCAAATTTCGTGGCGCAATCCATACATAATATTAATATGAACAAACACCAAATTTTAACATCTTGATATCGGGCAAAACCGCTAAAAAACAACCAGCATCGGTAGATAGGAATTCAAATTTCGTGGCGCAATCCATACATAATATTAATATGAACAAACACCAAATTTTAACATCTTGATATCGGGCAAAACCGCTAAAAAACAACCAGCATCGGTAGATAGGAATTCAAATTTCGTGGCGCAATCCATACATAATATTAATATGAACAAACACCAAATTTTAACATCTTGATATCGGGCAAAACCGCTAAAAAACAACCAGCATCGGTAGATAGGAATTCAAATTTCGTGGCGCAATCCATACATAATATTAATATGAACAAACACCAAATTTTAACATCTTGATATCGGGCAAAACCGCTAAAAAACAACCAGCATCGGTAGATAGGAATTCAAATTTCGTGGCGCAATCCATACATAATATTAATATGAACAAACACCAAATTTTAACATCTTGATATCGGGCAAAACCGCTAAAAAACAACCAGCATCGGTAGATAGGAATTCAAATTTCGTGGCGCAATCCATACATAATATTAATATGAACAAACACCAAATTTTAACATCTTGATATCGGGCAAAACCGCTAAAAAACAACCAGCATCGGTAGATAGGAATTCAAATTTCGTGGCGCAATCCATACATAATATTAATATGAACAAACACCAAATTTTAACATCTTGATATCGGGCAAAACCGCTAAAAAACAACCAGCATCGGTAGATAGGAATTCAAATTTCGTGGCGCAATCCATACATAATATTAATATGAACAAACACCAAATTTTAACATCTTGATATCGGGCAAAACCGCTAAAAAACAACCAGCATCGGTAGATAGGAATTCAAATTTCGTGGCGCAATCCATACATAATATTAATATGAACAAACACCAAATTTTAACATCTTGATATCGGGCAAAACCGCTAAAAAACAACCAGCATCGGTAGATAGGAATTCAAATTTCGTGGCGCAATCCATACATAATATTAATATGAACAAACACCAAATTTTAACATCTTGATATCGGGCAAAACCGCTAAAAAACAACCAGCATCGGTAGATAGGAATTCAAATTTCGTGGCGCAATCCATACATAATATTAATATGAACAAACACCAAATTTTAACATCTTGATATCGGGCAAAACCGCTAAAAAACAACCAGCATCGGTAGATAGGAATTCAAATTTCGTGGCGCAATCCATACATAATATTAATATGAACAAACACCAAATTTTAACATCTTGATATCGGGCAAAACCGCTAAAAAACAACCAGCATCGGTAGATAGGAATTCAAATTTCGTGGCGCAATCCATACATAATATTAATATGAACAAACACCAAATTTTAACATCTTGATATCGGGCAAAACCGCTAAAAAACAACCAGCATCGGTAGATAGGAATTCAAATTTCGTGGCGCAATCCATACATAATATTAATATGAACAAACACCAAATTTTAACATCTTGATATCGGGCAAAACCGCTAAAAAACAACCAGCATCGGTAGATAGGAATTCAAATTTCGTGGCGCAATCCATACATAATATTAATATGAACAAACACCAAATTTTAACATCTTGATATCGGGCAAAACCGCTAAAAAACAACCAGCATCGGTAGATAGGAATTCAAATTTCGTGGCGCAATCCATACATAATATTAATATGAACAAACACCAAATTTTAACATCTTGATATCGGGCAAAACCGCTAAAAAACAACCAGCATCGGTAGATAGGAATTCAAATTTCGTGGCGCAATCCATACATAATATTAATATGAACAAACACCAAATTTTAACATCTTGATATCGGGCAAAACCGCTAAAAAACAACCAGCATCGGTAGATAGGAATTCAAATTTCGTGGCGCAATCCATACATAATATTAATATGAACAAACACCAAATTTTAACATCTTGATATCGGGCAAAACCGCTAAAAAACAACCAGCATCGGTAGATAGGAATTCAAATTTCGTGGCGCAATCCATACATAATATTAATATGAACAAACACCAAATTTTAACATCTTGATATCGGGCAAAACCGCTAAAAAACAACCAGCATCGGTAGATAGGAATTCAAATTTCGTGGCGCAATCCATACATAATATTAATATGAACAAACACCAAATTTTAACATCTTGATATCGGGCAAAACCGCTAAAAAACAACCAGCATCGGTAGATAGGAATTCAAATTTCGTGGCGCAATCCATACATAATATTAATATGAACAAACACCAAATTTTAACATCTTGATATCGGGCAAAACCGCTAAAAAACAACCAGCATCGGTAGATAGGAATTCAAATTTCGTGGCGCAATCCATACATAATATTAATATGAACAAACACCAAATTTTAACATCTTGATATCGGGCAAAACCGCTAAAAAACAACCAGCATCGGTAGATAGGAATTCAAATTTCGTGGCGCAATCCATACATAATATTAATATGAACAAACACCAAATTTTAACATCTTGATATCGGGCAAAACCGCTAAAAAACAACCAGCATCGGTAGATAGGAATTCAAATTTCGTGGCGCAATCCATACATAATATTAATATGAACAAACACCAAATTTTAACATCTTGATATCGGGCAAAACCGCTAAAAAACAACCAGCATCGGTAGATAGGAATTCAAATTTCGTGGCGCAATCCATACATAATATTAATATGAACAAACACCAAATTTTAACATCTTGATATCGGGCAAAACCGCTAAAAAACAACCAGCATCGGTAGATAGGAATTCAAATTTCGTGGCGCAATCCATACATAATATTAATATGAACAAACACCAAATTTTAACATCTTGATATCGGGCAAAACCGCTAAAAAACAACCAGCATCGGTAGATAGGAATTCAAATTTCGTGGCGCAATCCATACATAATATTAATATGAACAAACACCAAATTTTAACATCTTGATATCGGGCAAAACCGCTAAAAAACAACCAGCATCGGTAGATAGGAATTCAAATTTCGTGGCGCAATCCATACATAATATTAATATGAACAAACACCAAATTTTAACATCTTGATATCGGGCAAAACCGCTAAAAAACAACCAGCATCGGTAGATAGGAATTCAAATTTCGTGGCGCAATCCATACATAATATTAATATGAACAAACACCAAATTTTAACATCTTGATATCGGGCAAAACCGCTAAAAAACAACCAGCATCGGTAGATAGGAATTCAAATTTCGTGGCGCAATCCATACATAATATTAATATGAACAAACACCAAATTTTAACATCTTGATATCGGGCAAAACCGCTAAAAAACAACCAGCATCGGTAGATAGGAATTCAAATTTCGTGGCGCAATCCATACATAATATTAATATGAACAAACACCAAATTTTAACATCTTGATATCGGGCAAAACCGCTAAAAAACAACCAGCATCGGTAGATAGGAATTCAAATTTCGTGGCGCAATCCATACATAATATTAATATGAACAAACACCAAATTTTAACATCTTGATATCGGGCAAAACCGCTAAAAAACAACCAGCATCGGTAGATAGGAATTCAAATTTCGTGGCGCAATCCATACATAATATTAATATGAACAAACACCAAATTTTAACATCTTGATATCGGGCAAAACCGCTAAAAAACAACCAGCATCGGTAGATAGGAATTCAAATTTCGTGGCGCAATCCATACATAATATTAATATGAACAAACACCAAATTTTAACATCTTGATATCGGGCAAAACCGCTAAAAAACAACCAGCATCGGTAGATAGGAATTCAAATTTCGTGGCGCAATCCATACATAATATTAATATGAACAAACACCAAATTTTAACATCTTGATATCGGGCAAAACCGCTAAAAAACAACCAGCATCGGTAGATAGGAATTCAAATTTCGTGGCGCAATCCATACATAATATTAATATGAACAAACACCAAATTTTAACATCTTGATATCGGGCAANGTAAGTTATAAGCGAACAAACAAACAAACAAACAAACAAACAAATAAATAAACAAACAAACAGACATTCACTTTTATATATATAGATGTAGTTGTTGTTCTAAGGATGTCTTTAGGGGGAGACGAAACATGTCAGCTCATTTTATAAGTTTCATTTTGTAATCATATTAATTGTAATTTACCTGAACATATTATGTACATTTCTTGTCTATCTTTGCAAAATAAAAAGTGCAAACTAAGTGTTTTAAATAATTATAATGTTACTTGACATACTATTTCTTTTTGAGAAGAAATTCAATATTAACAAACATCTCATATTTTATATTCTTCTAAAAATAATTAAACTTTTTGCCTTTCTCGATTTAATATTGATCTGTGATCTTTTATTATAATTCCTCGTACGACCCGCTCCTGAGTCACACTCTTTTGTGACAGACTCACAAGAACTATTGAATAGGATATCGAGTTAAACAACCCAGGCAAATATCAAATATGAAACAATTTCATGAGATAATGGTGAAAGAACATAAACACACGCATTAGAAGGAAACGTAATTTAAAAAGAAGAGAAAATATAATTCTGCGAGATAAAGAAAAAAGAAAGAGTGGGCTCATGAGAAAAGAAAAAGTGTTCCCCTGTCAAGTACGAGGAGTATCAGTGAACCATTTCAGAACATTCGAGGAAAAAGTTCCTCTTTAGGGTTCTGTTAGCCCTTGTAGATAAAGCGTTTTGCTTGGAAAGTTGCTTGTACTTGTATGCCTTGTAATTTTCAGAACATATTAGGAAAAACAACATGTACCTACGTCTAACTTCGGGACGATAAAGGCACAAAGTTCCCTGAGCATTAATTAGACTTTTTGCTAAGTATTTTTCAAGGATGTCAAGCCTGACGGATTTAGTAGCACCATTCTTATTTTCCACGTGAGTAAGGAGATGTATTAAAAAATGACATAAGCAGTTTCTTCATCCCCCCCCCCCCCCNCCCCCCCCCCCCCCCCCCCCCGGGAAGGTCTACATAATATTTGGTCTTGATAGAAGGTAGAAGGACGTGGTGTGGAGATGTTTTCTCAGACCACAATGACTAGTAAATAGGCCAGTGGACAACCCAATAGTTTTGCGGATATTCCCGTGTCAAGAAGATCAAAAAGATGGTAAGTTACAACCAAGGCATAAAAAGGGTGTTTCTGGTTTTATTTATTTCAGAATTTTCTTTTTCTAACCTTCAAAGCTACTATGATGGTAGCCTGATATAGAATTCACATTACCCGTACGTTTAATCCATCTCCCGATCTCTAATGTGTAATGACCATGTGACATACATAAACCTTTTATTGGAACTGATACCATCATTGAAAGCTTTCTGTGTCAAGTTTTTGACAGTTATTTTGTTTTTAAAAAAAATCTGTCAATAAGGGTTTATTATTTATCTGGCAAAAAAATTGAGGAGGGGTCTCGTGACGATTCCAAATTTGGGGCGTAATTAGACCCTAAATTCGACATACCTACTAAATTTGGCTCTTACCATTCTCTTTTTAGACAGTATTAATGAAAACCGCTTTAAAGCGGTAAAAACCGCCAAATCTCTAACTCTTACCATTCTCTTTTTAGACAGCAATACTGAAAAACGCTAAAAAACGGCAAAAATCGCCAAGGGTGTATTTGAATACACCCAAAAGTTTCGGGACACAATTAGAGCCCAGATGGGGCCTAATTACATCCAAATCGGTCAACGCTAAGTGGCAAAAGTGCCCATCAGAGCGTTCGGCGGACAAACATATTTTTTTTTTATACGATTTTTGGATTCTACGTACCTTGAAACGTATAATATCAAATTTTGAGGGGGATATTTTTTTTCGTGACGATTCCAAAGGTTCATTATTGAAAAGAATAAACCAAAAGTCCGATTTGAGAAGAATTTGATTGTTACAATGTGTTTATTTTTTCAGCAATAGTGTCAATTTTAGATCAAATTTATTATTAACAAAAGAATTTTCCAATTGGGTTCGACAGGAAAAGGATTCCGCCACTACAATGGGAAAACTTTTCTTTTTTTCATTTAAAATGAAAAAGAAAATAGATAATTACTTGAAATGAAAAGTCATCCGTGTCATTTATCATTTTACTTTTCCAAGGAGAACTTATTAGATGAGATATAAGCACATCCCTTACAATTTTGTGAAAATAATCATTGCAATAGAAACAGAGAGAGAGAGGGTGATACCAAAAAAATCTGGTGTGAACATCACATGACTTTCCTTATCTATATAAAAAAAAAGTATTATTGTTATGGTCTGAAATTTTCGATGTCGAGTTTTTAATTCAAAACATGCTTTTTAGGTCCCGGGAGCCCATATCTCCAGTTACCGTACTAAAAGTTTCGTGATGCATCAAATACATAAAACATAGCCACCAATTTTCAAGATCTAGCTTTACCGGTTCTTGTTCAACTAAAGGTGTCTTTACAAATTCAGTGCATGCAATTGATATATGAATAGGAACCAAATTTCAAGTTCTAGCTCTTTACACTCTGGTTTTAGACAGAACCGACTAAAAAAAAACTAAAACCGCTAATAAGCGGCCAATAATATATTAGAATTAAACCAAAATTATATTTTATATTTATGTTGATTTTATATTTATGTAAATTGATATGAAGAGGCACCAAATTTCAAAACCGATAAAAAGCGGTAAAAACCGCCAATGTATATTCGATTTCAACCAAAACAATAGTTTGCCGTCAATGGAAAAACTGACATACATAACCAGATCAAGTCTCTAGCAATTACCATTTTTGAGATATCGTGTTTTGTGTTTTGGCATTGAAAACTCGACATCGAAAATTTCGGCCCATTGAAATACATTTATATCTATAGGAAATAAAACATTTTAAGCTCAATTTACAGAATGACACAATTCCTATAGCCTCCGACCCGACACGGTACTTTTTCAATCAATCAGAGTTGATTGATTGAAACTATTTTATATTATTTACCATCTTCTTCTTTTCTATTTTTATTTTCACCGTTTCTGAACTATTACTATAAAAGTACATTCAATAAAGAATTATATAATACTAGCTGAGTACCCGAACTTCGTTTCGAGAAGATGAGAGAAAAAATTAATAATAAATCTGACTCCCACATTAATAATCATATCACCGAGGTACAACCGTTTAAACGCGATCAGAGTATGCACATAGATTACATATTACATACACGTTTGTTAACCTATATGTAGAACATGGGGAGTAGTAACGGGTTGTTAAGCTGTGTA
>CM022881.1:8651602-8673167 GCA_012654025.1 Pachypsylla venusta
ACAACATCTGCATTCGGTGGTAGTCTGATGGAATGATTAAGGAAGAGAAAGTCTAGTACGGTTTTCCGTTCCATTTATTATATACATGTATCATGCTATCTCTCTTGTCCCAATGTATTTCTTATGGGGATTGTTTATTTTTCGCGTTTTCTAACCCTTAAAATTAAAGTTTTCCAAAATCCTTTCTTAGTGCACACTTACATGATGCAACAAAGGTCCCTGTCAAATTTCAAGTCTGTAGCATTAATAGTTTGGCTATACGTTGATCAGTCACTCAGGACATTGCCTTTTATATATAAAGATAAATGTTACGGAAAACCGTCCAAGACTTTCTCTTCCTCATTCTAAAGTTTGGTCTTTCGGTCTGATGTTCTAAAAACGTTGCACGTCGGACATATCTGTTTTTTGGGCCCTATGGCTTCAAAGTTTTCCAAACATAAAAAATGATTCTTATTTCTGGTTTTTGGGTCCCGTCAGACGATTTTGATTACAATATTTCATCTTCTACAGGAAGAGAAAGTAATTATCTTCTACAGGAAGAGAAAGTCAAAAGGAAAGTATGTATTGCAATGGGCTGAAATTTTCGATGTCGAATTTTCAATGCCAAAACACGTTTTGAGATTGGCATTTGGTGCCTTATTAATATTAATTTTATGATGAAGTGCGTCACGACATTTTCAGTTGAATTCCAATCTACTGTTGATGGTTGGTTTTTAGCGGTTTTGGCCGATTTTAGACGGTTTTCAGAAATCGCCTAAAATAGAGCTTAATTTTTTTTATTGTGTGAATTTTATATATATGTTGTAATGTTGCACGCCTCTTGAATTTTTATTAAAATGAAATGTACAGTTTTCGGTTTTGTCGTTTTTTAGTGGTTTCCAGCAGCCTCAGTACTCAGTAGCTCAGTTGTAAGAATGACGGATTCGTAACCAGGAGGCTGTTGGTTCGAATCCAAGCGAAGACAACAAATTTAGTAATAACATGGGGGAAGTGCATTGTGACAAAGCATTAGTTTAACACAAATAAATTCCTTTTTTCCCCTTTTTCGTGGTTTTCTGGAAAGGGAACGGTAGGTGCTGCCAGAGACTTGAAATTTGGTATGAATATTAATTATACAGCGCGTCCCAGAATGACAGGTCAACCCTCTTAAGTTTTGAAGGGCTTGAAATTTATGAATTTTGAAAAGGCCAATAGAATGGTTATGGTGAGAGTTTCGACCCCCCGATGTTACTTTTATTGACAAGATTTCTCAAGAAATTCAAATGGAATGATACAAATATTTTTTGTTCCAACAAATAAATTAAGGAAAAACATTCTTCTTCATTTGAAAAAATAATCAGGGCTAATAGAGGGGTCTAAATTTTGATTTTGTTACACCCTATATAATGACGTTTGTTTAGGCTTTGATGTAAGAGGCGCCTTGTTGTGTTCTGAAAAATGTTTAGTTACTTTTATTGACAAGATTTCTCAAGAAATTTAAATGGAATGATACAAATATTTTTTGTTCCAACAAATAAATTAAGGAAAAACATAATCAGGGCTAATAGAGGGGTCTAAATTTTGATTTTGTTACACCTTATATAATGACGTTTGTATAGGCTTTGATGTAAGAGGCGCCTTGTTGTGTTCTGAAAAATGTTTCCTATCTACCATCAAAAGAGTCATCATAAGGAAACATTGTAGGAAAAAAAAAATCCCTTCTCAATTTCTTTCAAAGCAGGGCCAGAGGAATGGGAAAATTTCAATTACATAGAAAATAACTTGCTTTAATTTAATTGCATTGAATTTTTCTCATTCCTCTTATTCCTCTAATATGTTTCCTTATTTTGGTTAGTTATCACTGTTTGTCCTAAATACTTCACATTTTCTACTCGAAAATGACCTTTTTCAAGACTTAAAAATCAATTTCCAGGAGAAATATGAGATTTGACTTTGTCCTCAATGTCGTACTGATAAAAATAGATGAGAAACCTTTTTTTGAATAACAATAAGGGAACTCTTACATCGAAGTTTAACTTTTATCTAAAACTAGTATTATTTCCTATGTAATTGCATTGAAATTTTCTCATTCCTCTGCACCACTGTGAAAGCATTGAGAATTTGAATGTTTTTTTCTTCGCTAAAAGGTTTCCATATTTTAGGTTCGTTATTACTGTTTGTCCTTAATGGCCACCTTACTTCAGATTGTGTGTGCCCCTAAATTTATGAATAGGTTATTTTAAAATACAGTGTGTTATTTAAATTATCTATATTTCATATTTCAGCGTGCACCAGATCTATGGCAATCAATGAATGCAGAAATCCGTCAAGATAAGGAAGCTAACGAAAACACTCTTCTAGAAAAACTGCAAAATGTTGGCTTGTTAGTCGCGGATACAGCTTTTATAGCAAACTTACACAAATTGTCGACAAATATTGAGCATGCCAGACAAGAAATTGCAAATCTAATTTCTGATAATGATATTGAAGAGAATAATGTGGCGATAGAGACAAAATAAAACAACAGAATAGGTTATTTTAGAAGACATTGTATGGGTGATCCTTCTACAATCATGTGTTTCGTTTTCCAGCTGCGGGTTTGAAAATATATATGTGTACTCGTAAGACGCTCTGAGTAGGGCGTGGATTAAAGACCAGCCTACCCATGCTGTACATTTTTTCTTCATAAGTTTGAGATATTTTACACATATTTTTTTTTTTTTTAATTTGGCTTAACGTTTCTTAACATCTATTGGTCACTCAAAACGGTAACACGTAATATTAGCACACAAATAATTGTCTTTGTAAAAGGAATATCAATTCTTTTCGTGCGAAAAGGTATTTTATATGATTAAAAAGGTTTCGAATTTAGAATACCCTGATCTTGGTCTTGATCCCTAATGGTATGAGTTTCAGGATGTCCTATATGTAGAACTGGACCTTATGAGGACGACACACACGCCAGCTTATTTAAAGGAAGACATAATTGTCTTGATCCCTAATGGTATGAGTTTCAGGTTGTCCTATATGTAGAACTGGACATTTTGAGGACGACACACACACACCAGCTTATTTAAAGAAAGACATAATTGTCTTGAACCCTAATGGTATGAGTTTCAGGTTGTCCTATATATAGAACTGGACCTTATGAGGACGACACACACGCCAGCATAATTGTCTTGATCCCTAATGGTATGAGTTTCAGGTTGTCCTATATGTAGAACTGGACCTTATGAGGACGACACACACGCCAGCTTATTTAAAGGAAGACATAATTGTCTTGATCCCTAATGGTATGAGTTTCAGGTTGTCCTATATGTAGAACTGGACCTTATGAGGATGCACACACACCAGCTTATTTAAAGGAAGACATAATTGGATGCGAGAATACATAAGTTTAACAAGAAATTAAAGGGTACAATGAGTATATAACTTTATAGATTCACACAGGCCATGACAAAAACAAAGGGCGTATAGTTCTAACATGCATTACTGAGAATGAACCAGAATTTTCAGTGTTTCAAGGGACAATCTATTTAAAAGGTAGCAACAATCTATTTGAAAGGTAGCAACGACTATCCATAAGATTTATAACGAATACAAAAATTGGCTAGAGACAGACAGACCCAAAATATTCGAGGACATTAAATTTATCCAACCTTTGCATGAATACAAATCTTCCCTGACTTTCGGGAAGTATGCAAGTTGACAGCGACTTCTCCATCTATCATCATTTACATGAAATAAAAATTCATCATAGGTAGATGTAGCAATGACTTATGCGCTAGCTCTGACCAAAGTTTGAGAACCATTGTGTAAATGTACAATAAAAATAATTTGTAGTTCATGGTGTTTTAGGCATCAGTCTGTCATACATAGTGGATAAATTGAATTCAGTCAACACAGTTGTCAACTCAGAGTTAGTTATTATTATTTTATTCATAGTCGATATAAAATTATTTTTAAAATTATTTCAAAAAAATTTAAAATACTCTAATTAAAAATTTATTTTTGTTTTACAATTTAAATTGCTGGTAGTTCTGTGAACCGTAGGTTTCACAGAACTGCCAGCACTTAAAATGAGGCTCCAAGTAGCTTAAATGGGCCAAAAATCTCTAAAGTAAATTCTATGAACAAGCGAACATCAAGTCCATCAAAAACACCCAGGAGTTCGAGATTTATTGCGGTACTAAAAACTAACAGACAAACAAAAGAAAATCGTGGAGTTAAAACTATACCTTACATCGTTAAAACTAACCGACAAACAAAAGAAAATCGTGAGTTAAAACTATACCTTACATCGTTAAAATTACCAGACAAACAAAAGAAAATCGTGGAATTAAAACTATGCCTTACATCGTTAAAACTATACATTACATCGTTAAAACTAACAGACAAACAAAAGAAAATCGTGAGTTAAAACTATACCTTACATCGTTAAAACTAACAGACAAACAAAAGAAAATCGTGAATTAAAACTATACCTTACAAAGTTTTTCAGGAAAATATTTAAAATATCCGCTCATGGTCAAGGGGTGGATGGTGCATGCCCATTCTCGCGAAATTCAAATACAAAGCCTACTTTTTACGGACGATTAAAAAAAATGGGAATCCATTTGGATGCATTGCCATAAACACCGCTGCAGGAGATTTTGAAAATGTTAAACATATCAATCTGGTTACAAATGACTTCTAATTTTATTTAAAAAAGACATTTTCAAAACGAAAATGTTTATCAAGGTCTCTTACCTCCCTCCAAAAAAAAAATTGCCGAAAAAGAAGTCCGGAAGTACCAAAATTTAAATTCCACCAACATTTTTTTATTTCATCATATGAGCGACCTAATAAGTAAGTCTTCCTAATGGACAAAACTTGAAGCCTCTGTCATATTACGTTACTAAATGGCGACCAATGAATTGGTCAAATTATGAATTATCAACACGTGGTAATCCTTTAAAATATTTTTTGTTTGATATTTTTGAAGAAATGGATGAAAAACCACAAGTAAACACTGCAAATCAAATCCTCAACAAATTCATGATTCAAATCAGAAATACGATAAAAAATGCCGAACTATTGACATTATTGATTCTAATTTTCATTCTTATGTGCTATGACAGTGTGGGAGAATTAGGTGGAAAAGTATTTATGGATGCTGGCGTCAGTTGGGTGGATAATAACAGAGTAGACGACGAAGATAAAGACTAAGAAGTAAAACAAAGAGGAAAAAAATAATAATACCTAAATAAGGAAAGTAATAATTTGAAAATATTTTCACACAATGTGTAAGTCGATCCGACGAGCATTATTAAAATCAACCTCAACTATTTTATCTTGAAAACAAAATCGAACATGATCCAAATAATAAATTGAGAAAAATCCTTTCAAAAAACATTTTAAAAGTGTTTTCTGAAGTAAGTGGACACTTACTATCGGATTGGTCAAAGCATTGGATTAAAAAAACCGTGAAGAACTCAGACACAGAATAATCAATCAACAAGTAATAATAAGGATATAAACCAAATTTAACATATTTCTCATTGATTTTACTATCGGATTGGTCAAAGAATCGTGAAGAACTTAGACACAGAATAATCAATCAACAAGTCATAATAAGGATATAAACCAAATTTAATATATTCCTCATTGATTTTACTATCGGATTGGTCAAAACATAGAATTCAAAGAATCGTGAAGAACTCAGACACAGAATAATCAATCAACAAGTCATAATAAGGATATAAACCAAATTTAACATATTCCTCAATGATTTTACTATCGGATTGGTCAAAGCATAGAATTCAAAGAATCGTGAAGAACTCAGACACAGAATAATCAATCAATCAACAAGTCATAATAAGGATATAAGCCAAATTTAACATATTCCTCATTGATTTAATGTGAACATTCTCAAGCTACCCTCCAAATATAAACTAAATCTGACGTGCCGTAAGATATGCTAAGGTGTTCAGACTAAATTGGCAATTGTCCCTCAAAACGTGTCAAGGAGAAGTTCTGTAAATACGCACTTAAAATGGCCACCATTTAGACAGGAATGGTCCAATAGCGCCTAAATTTAATGAAAATCAGATAAGACGTTCAAGAGTTATCGTGAAAATAATGACAGAAAAAGACGAAAAAAAACTGTGGTTCTAAAACTAGACCTCACTTCATTCAGTAAATTCATATGCGAATATTTTGGGAGCAGCTTGTACAAGGTCCAGAAGTCAAAAAGCTGATGATTTTTTAATTTTTTTATATCGCCGGGGTCTTTGCTCTAGTGACATTTTTCAGGAAACAAACGATAGATAATAAAGCATACTTCTATCGAAGTCAGAAAAATGAATAAATGAACCGCTTAAGTTATTTCGACCAAACTTTTGAGAGATGCTATATGTCTGATGCTAAGCGTCTTTGATCACTTAGACTCACCTTAATGACGTCAACTAAAATATGTTCGACAATTTGAATGAGCTAAATGATTCCGTGTATCCGTTATTTAGTTAATTTAGTAGAAGAGAGGGAAAATCAATTTAGGGAATATAAAAATAACAAGTTATAGTATTTACTCTCTGTGTGTTTATTTATGAATTTCCTTTCTATTTTTTATTTTATTAGATTTCATTAAAGCCATGCCCACTCAAGAGGAAGAATATCAATAGGAAGAAGCAGAAGAAAAAAGATATAGGGTAGTTCTTAACACCGTATGACATACAGTGTTAAGAACTACCCTTGTAGAAATTTCTTGAGAAATCGATACTTTTTGTCAATAAAAGTCACTTCCGGAGATCTAACCATATAACCATTCGATTATATATTATATAATTCTTTATTGTTTAAATTTCTAAAATTTATAAATAATAATAAAAAAAAAATATTGAATATTGAATGAAATTTTATAGTTCAGAAAAGGGGAAATTAGAGATAAAGAAGAAGAAGAAGAAGGTAAATAATCTATACAGTATGACTCAGAAGTCCNCCCTTTTCTAAAAAAAAAAAACGTCATTTTAACCTTTGTTAGAAATACGAGATTTGGTTTTCCCGACCTACGACCCTGAAAAGTTTGTATTTTTATCACTTATGTAGATGAAAAACTTTTTTGAACCACTCTTCACGAATTTCTACATCAAAATAAAATTCGGTTTTCGTTATACAGGGTGTAACAAGTTTTGGTTCTGAATCCCTCTGGCTCTGCCCCTGGTTATTTTTTTCTTCAATATTTTGTGAACCGCTTAAGTTATTTCGTCCAAACTTTTGAAAGATGCTATATGTCTGACACTAAGCGTCTTTGATCATTTTATATGGGAGCGAGTGTTGTGATGATGAAAATGATGTAATGAGGAAAATTATGAGTGGAGATATGTGGGTGACTCCCCATTTAGGATGCGCCTTAATAGATACAATCTTCGGTTTTCAGATAGATGGTCAATTTTTTTCTGTCGATAATTATATCTGACACACATGTTTCGCAATGTCCAGAGTTTGTTGCACAGATCTTGGGTTGGAACATACTGCTAAGAACTACTCCAACATACTGATTTAGGGGAACTATAACGATGTACAAAGAAGTTTTTTTAATTTTAGAGCGATTTTTTTTTTTAAACAGTTCAAAAGATCAAATGACCAGAATACTTTTTGAAAAACCCAATTGAAAGATTTGAATCAAAAATGAACCCAAGATTTTTTTCATTGTGAGAAATTATGGGTTAAAGGTTCAACAATGGAATTNTTTTTTTTTTTTTTTTTTTTTTTTTTTTTTTTTTTTCGATTGGCTCTTTTCCTATTCCTAATAGAGCTTTTCAAATTCCAAAAATTTCAATTTGAGTTCATTCTCGTATCCCCTATGGAATTATTCAATTGTCCTGGACTTGGATCAGTAGGGGATACGAGATTCTCTCTGTATAGAAAAATACATGCCTGGAGGGGAAAGAGGAAAGTGAAGAAGAAATAAAGTGGGAAAGGGAGGGGGCAATGGATTTTTTCTCTCCTTCAAAAAGATAAGAAATGTTTGAATTGCTATATCGGGATGATGGCGCGGGGAGGGAAGGGCATAATATTATCTTGGCAATGGAAAGTGTAACACTACCCTATTTTTGTAAAAACAATCACCATCATCATAATATTATGTTAACAGCCGTGGGGCTGGTTTGCAACAACTCGTCATTAGTTGTTGATACTAAAGAATTACTATATACGGATAAGGCAGTAGATTCTTCTTGCTTTCTGCATGGGTAATAGAAAATATATTGAAATGATCAACCTGTATATGTGATATACACCCTGTATTGTATTTCTTTGATCTCTCCGTTTTTCTTTTTCTTACAGTGAATCAGGAAGGAGAGGGGACGGGGTGAAGGGGGGAGAGTCAATGAATGTTTACTATACTGCTCAGGTTGTCTAGGAGGATGGACGGGGTGAAGGGGGGAAAATAATTTATGTCGTATTTTCTTCCGTTGTTTTACGTTTTAATTATTTATAAACGCGTAGTTTGATTGCGTAGTAGAAATTATTTTTTATACGAGAATTTTCGCGAACGTTTTGAATGAAGGTATAAATAGAGGGACACGTCTGGGAGTCGGGTCAGTATTATTTGAGCGAGAAGCGAAGTCAGATTTCAGTGATAAACGAAGTAGTATTGTTTAAGCGATAAACGGAGCGTGTTTGGAAGTGATATCATAAGTGAACGGTTAATCGTGTGTATTTTTGGGCGTTCTAGATTCGGTGTAAATTCGGTGTTGGCGAGAAGTAATTGAACTTTTCTGTTACGTTTTTTTATTTATTGTAATTTCTATTTTTTTTATTTTTCTTAATAAACTATTTTAAGTTTTATTTTAATTAATTATTGTTAAAGTTAGTTAACGCGTTTTAAATTCACGATACCTTAATCCTCGAATCCTAAGTCTGCAACAATATTTTTTCCGACCCTGCCCTTAGTCGCCTTTTTTAACCGGCATGGGCTGGGGTGCATTGAAAAAAAAAACTACCGTTATTTATCACTTCCGACTCAAGTCCACCTATTTTGTACATATTTACAAGGAAAATCGGTGCCAAGAAACGAAACCTTTTCTTCCCCAGGACACTACTTTCCCTCTTACAAAATTGGATCTGCCTGGAAACGAACCCTTTCTTCCTCCAGGACACTACTTCCTCACGTCTTCTCTCTCACAAAAATTGATCTGCCAGGAAACGAATCCTCTTCATCCTCCAGTTCCCAATCTATTCTCTCTTTCTCAATATTTCGGAAAAGGAAAGAATAAGGAAAACGATAAATTTATTTGAGAAGAAACAAATTTTCCTTCATTCAGTAAAAGGAAGAAAAGGGATGTTGCAAAATTGTACAAAAATTTCAAAGAAAGATACAGAAAGAGATAGAGTCGAGGAGAGGGTGAGAGATACTCCATGTTGATAAAGATAAAGTACATCAAAATACATTTCGGTATGTCGTGTATTTTTCATATTTCTCATCATCTTATCAATCAATCAATATTGGCATCATAATTTGATGCAGGAGAATCCAGCTCATACATGAAAGCCCCCCGAAAAATAACGCTCCAACTGCTTAAACTATGTAGAAACTTAATTACTAATGATTGGCAAGTACCCCAGAACCATGACAATCGCTGCATTTTAATCGATTCAGTAACATAATAATACTGCATTCAGTATTATTTTACACCATCAGCTCAGATGGACTCGGCCTGTGAGGATGTCGCCTTCAAGTAATATCTAACCTGATGAATTATGACTTATTTTGCAAGTTAATAATATGATTGGAAGAAATAACGCCTTACAGCTCATGGTCAACGAAATAATAGAGCAAAGAAAAGGGCGATCTTATAACATTACTATTGTTACGTTGAACCTGATTTGAATCGTTAGCCATTTTCTTGTATCAGTATTATTGTTTACATATACTCTCATAAGAGCGAATTCAGTGTCGCACCGACCGACGCAATGGTTATAAGACTGCTTAAAATATTTATAATAAAATGGGCAGGGTTCATAACCATCATAAAGGAAAACATGTTGCCTTTAAGAGCGAAACCCGGAATCCTATAATGAAAAAAAACTGTTCAAAAACATTTTCATGTTTTTGAACAGTTTTTTGTCATTTTTATCGAATAATCCATACTAATATATAAATGCGAAAGTAACTCTGTCTGTCTGTATGTATGTATGTTACGCTTTCACGCTTAAACTACTGAACCGATTTTGATGAAACTTGGTATGGAGATAGACTAAATTTTAGGAAAGGACATAGGCTACTTTTTATCGCGAAAAAAAGGGGTTGAAACTATAAACGGCCATGCCTCTAATGCGCCAAGCGAAGCGGGCGTATTCTGCTAGTTTATAATAATTTGAAGTGGTGTTTGCCACATGTAACATAGTTTTTCCTTTCTGTAAACGCAATATCACTTGAACAAACATAGGTTACTGTTTTTTTTTGTTTTTTTTTTCGGATGACTTAATAGTACAGTCAGAGTATATAATAAATTCATATCGTCACCTTATTTCAGAAGGGGTCTAAGTACAAAAAAGCAAATTTTACAGGAGAGCAAAAAATCCGTTTTTTTTAAAGAAATATTTTACGTTTTCTTTTATATCTTGCAGAGGGCTTGCATTAGAGATTTCATTCAATTTTCTTTTAAAATAAGATATAAGGAGGGATATTTTATTACCTCTAAATAAATCTGTAATCTCTTTTATTCCACTTGTAAAAACCCTTACAAAAAAGGCCTTCGTTTTTGTACCTATAAGGAACCGTTCTAAATTTCTAAACCGTTTGAAATGGATGCCTACGTCTTTAAAAACACATTAGAAATGCATGATCTATTTTGAAATGGATGCCTGCGTCTTTAAGAATACAATAGAAATGCATGAAATCATCACAGTTGGCTCTTTACAGCTCCACAATTGGATCTCTACTGTATTAACTCTGTTCAAAATAGATCAAAGTCTATAATGATCCCCCATGCTATAAACAAATTAAAGGCAGTATAGAAACAAATAAAATTGGCTCTCTCAAGAAGGGAGCTCTCTAGCGAAAACTGTAAGAGCTAACTCAATTCTGATCATACCATTAGACGCGTCCTGATATTTTACATTATATGGGACAAAAATCCCGATTTTGAAAAATTTCGGGTTAGACCCCTTCCAAAATAAGGTGAATATGGTAACACATATCGTGTTACCATACCGTGAATAAATGTTGCACTGCACGAGAAAATGTTGAAGGCGCTGTAAACAAAACCTCTAAGACCCCTAAAAACCTTTTAAAAGTTTTCGTAGAAATAGACGATACTGATTGGTCGATGAGCTCTAATATGAATTCTAATAGGCTTCGTCTTCTAGAAGCAGATAAAATAGATAAAATATTATTATTCGGGCTTCAAACGTAGAAATGAAACTAATTTGCGTGAAGAACTAAAATTTGTAGGTTTGCATTAGATGCAAACACCGATAAAAAATAATATAATTAATCAATCCACTACTTTGAACAAAACACGCCATATATAATACAATTAATACATATTAACTTCATTTTGCGTAGACACTTTTTTAACTTTGAAAGATGTAAGTATGTTACCAATTTTATTGTCCTGCAAAGACTATTTTTCAGGGCAGGAAAAGATATGAATAATACAAAGAGGACTGCTAAAAATTAAACATAGCGTTCTCATAAAATTTATCAAATTCCATGGGCAGTATGGGCACGCTTTACAAATTATGGGAATTTTACTGTCTGACCCAATATTTTAGTACAATAAATAAATCTTAATATACAAATCAGAAATTTGTGTGTATGTAACTATGTATGAGGGGTTGTCTGTTACAATACCACAGCCCAAACGGTAGCAGATAGCGAAAAATTTATAGGAATGGACCCCCCCCCCAAATCATGATCTATGGCCCCAGGAAAATCAGAACTAAAAGTATGTCAAGCCGTTTTCGAGTTACGCCCCAAATTTTAATTTATTCACCAAAATCGGACAGTCACGGTCCGATATCTTAAAATTTGTCGCGACAACATATCAACTCAATGCGAGAAAGTTTTAGGTGACCACTTAGTCCTTATTTTAGGACATTTTCTGCAAAGGTATGGCCAGCCATTACAAGTTACATGTTCGAAACCGAGAACGGGTAAAATAAAATTTAGAAAATACTAATAGTGAGAATGCCCGTGCCTCTAAGGCGCCTGGCAAAACGTTTAAATGTTGGGTTTTAAAAGTTGCAATATACAGGCTGGGACAAACCAATCCCCCCCCCCCTAATTTCCATTGTCCTTGAAAAACAAAAATAGCAATATAAGAATCGTAGCGAAGCACGGGCGAAACAGCTAGTATAAAATATAACTGAAAAACTTGAACCATTGGGAAATGTGAGAATAAGCAACCCGGAGCTATGTATGAGAAAGAAGAGGAAAATAATGAAACCATCATCTCTGAACAGAAAACAAAAAGAACGCTATTATTTTTTTACATAAGATAGAGGACAAAAGTCAACCGTGTTGTCAACATTATTTATGTTCTTTTTGTTTTCTGTTATCATTTGGCTTGTTTTTTTAATTCATTTAAAATATTTTAAATAATAGAACTTCTGGGGGAATTTCTACTAAAAGTTCCCCCGCTGATAATTTTTTTGATCATTTTCAGGATCAAATCAAATTCTGGAGGAATAGAAAATGTCTCTATTCTCCAAGATTTTAACTTATATGTATACAACCTATCTTTATTTTTTTTTATTTTAAAAAAAAAATAATAATTAAAAAGTGGTGGGGGTCTTGGTTTTCTTTGACTTCGGAATAAGTCTCAAAGAAATGAAAAATATTAAAGGATTTTTATAAATAAAATGAGATAAGTAAGTTGCAAAAATCATGCTTATTCAAGTTTTGTAATAATACGAGCTTTTGTTTTCCTGAGTTAATTGTGCAAACTCAATACCGGAATGTTGAATGTCTAGCAGTGCCCAAACCTATCCAATTCAATCTGGCTACATGACTATTTTTTTATAATGAGGTAAGTTTACCAGAATAAACCTCAAAATATCATGTATATACAGAACAATTAATTAGGAGGTCCGTATATTAATACAAAACCTTAAGGATAACGGATATCAAAAAATGCCTACAATTACAAATCAAAAAGCAGTCAAATGAAATCCGCTGTTCTTTCTGAATCACCCTCATAACTTTTGACCCCAATTATCATACGAGTATGAACAGATGAAATACCAATATTACTAATGTACACAATTACACATGGGTACATATAATTTCATTGTTCAACTGTATAGTCAGAAATTACGACAATAAAAAGGGATAACCATAACGGGTCTAAATCATAAAGAGGGAGGCTACAGAAGAACATGCGGGACGTGGTGTGCATTCCTCACATCACGACAAACAAGGTAAAACGTAATTTATAGCTAGTAAGTATTTTGGCTAAAAGTCTCGTTAACAACTATTGGTCATTCAAGACATTTATGGTAAGTTTCTCTTATTAAATTAAGACTGAATACCTATCTTATAAAAGCGGACATTTAAAATAAGACTGGAGTTCTTATAAAAGCGGACATTTGATTAACACCAGCAGTTGATTAACACCTATCCGGTAGCGTCGGCAAGAATGATTTTTCCGGGTTTTCGCCGGATGGTAAAAAAAGAATTGTAGAAAATGATTGGTTTAGTTAATAATTTAGCTTTGTTATTTTCCTGCACATAACTATTATTACGTACGAGTACTAGTAGTTATGTGAATTATAAATCACACTCAATTTTAAAATGGCCATCAGGGGGCTCGGGTAGTCCAATAGGGCCCAGAATTTAATCAGCCAATTATGCAGGGTGTATCTAAATTACGCCGCCAAAAAATTATGGATGGTAGAACACACCATTTGCAGTCGAAAAGGCCAATATACCCTATGGCGAAATGTACCGTTTTCAAAATGGCGGCTTTTTGGTGTTATTTTATTTTATTTTTCAATAATTTTATTTTGTGACATTAATTTTTTTTTCCGCATTTTAAAATTTTAGAACTTTGTTTGTTTGTTTAGAATTGGAAAACATTGGTTATAACTTTTTGTTTAGCCCCACATAAAATATTATTTCTATGGCAAATTTTGGTACACCTCACATGGCAAAAGAATTTTCTTGATACAATGTGCAAAAAAAAGTTGTTCCTCAAGAAGTACCGCAAGGTCGTGCATTTTGAAAATAACACCAAAAAGCCGCCATTTTGAAAACGGTACATTTCCGCCATAGGGTATATTGTATTGCAAGTGGTGTGTTCTATCACCCATCATTTTTTGGCGGTGTATTTTAGATACACCCTGTATACCCAATAAATGGTACGGAAAACAGTTCTAAATTTGGCAGCCTTTGGCTGTTGTCACAGCACTGTGGTGGAAATACTATCAATTAGATTTGGAAGTCTTCGGTTGTTGTCGCAGCTTTATAATGAAAAAAAAAAAAAATATATATTTGAATTACCTTTGGCAGTCTTCGGCTGTTGTGTCAGGTCTCTGGTGAAAATATTACATTAATTAGATTGGCAGCCTTCGGCTGTCGTCACAGATCTCAAGAGCAAATACCATATATGAATTTTATTTGGCTGTCACGGGACCAGACAGATACTATCATTTTTTTTCTGAGCAACTAACCTACCTTAAAATATGATTAATTGAAAGTAGAAGGTTAATTTTCACGATTAAATGGTGGAAAATACGAGAAAACTCACTTTTAAATGTTTAATTCACAATTTTATTGCTTGATTTTACGAAACTTTGGAGAAAGCACAAGAGTTTTTAGGGAGCGACTTTATGAGAAGAACAAGTTTAATCGAGGCATGGCCGATCAAAACGTTTCCTAACCTCTCGGGGGGGGGGGGGGGAGGTGACGTTCATCTAAACGCTTATATTGATAAAATAAACAAACTTGCACTGGACTTTTTTCATATTGGTACAACTATGTCTGCTTCAGTTCAATATATTCAAATAGTTCAATAAATACGGAAGAAAAAGTTTTTTTTTTTTCAAAATAAATTAAAATTGAAGTGAATTAATTAATTTTCCACCCCTAAAACGTTTAAAAAGCCTTTTTAAATTATATTAAACCACATTTTAAGTTTGTAACTTGCTCCAAAAAAAAAAAAAAAATGATAGTATCTGTCTGGTACCGTTGTCACAGCTCTCTAGCGAAAATATTATCTTAATTAGATTTGGGAGACTTCAGCTCTTGTCACATCTCTCTGGTGAAAATATTATATGAATTACATTAGGCAGCCTTCCTCTGCTTTCACAGCTGACTAGTAAAAATATCATATGAATCAGATTTGGCAGCCATCGGTTGTTGTCGCAGCTCTATTGTGAAAAAAATATTTGATTCATATTAGGCAAACTTCAGCTGCTGTCACAACTCACTACTAAAATTATCATATGAATTAGATTTGACAGTTGTCGTATCATATGAATTAGATCATATGATACGACATCATATGTCGTATCATATGACTAAAATTATCATATGAATTAGATTTGACAGTTGTCGTAGCTCCCTGGAGAAAATATTATTTTAATTAGATATTGCAGCCATCGCTGTTGTAACAGCTCTCTAGTGAAAATATTCTTTGAATTAGATTTGGTAGTTTTCGGCTGTTGTCACAGCTCTCCAGTGATGACCCCTAATTTGTCGGTAATATGTTTTACAGAGTATTATTTTAAATTACATCAAAATTGGAGTAATACTGCCAGTTTTAGAGAGGTGACATATATCACTTGTGCAACGCTCATTGTATTTGACTTGGTCGGCGGAGCACTGGCGCGCTCCTCAATTACGGATAACCTGATAAGTAATATGAAGTGAAAAATTTTATCTATATAGGTATCAATAAAAAAAGTGGATTCTATAAAGTACTCACTTAACTGTAGGATACAATTAATAGCATAAGGAGATTTTTTCATTGTTGGAACATAATAAATGTTCATCCTCAATGTTTGTTTTGTTTCAGATCAAATCTCTGCCATGGCACAACAATCCTATTGGTTCAGGAATATGTTCCTCTGCATGTACTTACTCGTAATTCTAGGTAACACTAAGATTTCAATGTACACTGAGTGACAAAAATAAGTAATGGTTGGCAGCCCCTGTTTTGTAAATTAATATTATAAGTGACGATTATAACAAAAATTTTCACAAGCTCATCAGACTTTAATTTTTCCAAGTTTACTTCAAATATCCGAAAAACAGTGGTTTTAGGTATACCTTGCCATGTTTCAGATTTCAGTATTCTGCTACCTACGTTCAACATGAAGACAACCCTGAGTTTTATTGCTCTTAGAAACTTGTATCTATCTTTTTTCTTTAATGATGAACGATTTTACTGAAGTGAAAGTGGAAAAAGCGATTGTCTTTTCCATTGTTGGTTGGAGTTAACGGAGAGTGGCGAATTCTCTCGTTATGTCGAAATTTGGGATTCGTGGCTTTATCAAACATTTGTGGATTTACCAAGAGACTGGCAGCCACAACTGACGCACAGAAGCGCCGCTTTATGGAGCTGACGCCGCTCAGGAATCGCACTTTAACCCTTAAAATCATGCGTAACGAGGTCCAACGCAGTCGATGTGTCAATGCTTGCTCAAAAACTGTCAGCAAAAATTGTGAAATTTGTTCTTACCGAGCCATGTGGGCTCTTCTGCTCGTCAGAACTCACAAAGTGCAGAGGCGCGAAAATGCATAACACTATATTTTCCTAAAATATAGGCGTATATTTTAGGAGAAATTGTGGGAACATTCGAGCAGTTTATTTCAAACGGTCTTGTGCCAATGCACGACAAGGTGCGTCCAGACGTTTGAAATCGTATGCGCGCTTATCTGCAAGTGTCCCGTATGAAAGTTCTGTGCCATTCTCCACAATGGAGAGTGGGAACAGATGCCGTAAGAGATCGTGGATGGTCTGATCTGGAGCATGCCATGCATAGTAGAATAACATGAAAAAATCTGGTTTTCTTTTTCCAACAATACATCCTGTCATAATTAATAGGTTTAATGTCCAAAAAACATAAAAATCGGTTGCAAAATCGATTTTTTTTTAGCGTTCCGCTAATTTTGTCACTCAGTGTATATAATAGAAAACTAATGGAAAAACGCGAGGTCTAGCGCTTAACAAGCCATTGTTTTTTTTTTGTTTTTTTTTGTGGCTTAACGTCTCTTAAACATAAAATTTATTGGTCATTCGAGACGGAGGTTTTACCTTCCATTGGAAACCAGCTACCCAAATTGACCTCACCCAGCCTGGGTTGGGCCGGAAAAATAGCCAGCATCACGAGGGCGTGAACCCACGTAGACACCCACATGGAACAACCTTGCTGTACGTTGCTCAACTTCAGTGATCGAACGGGAACTGGTGCATTCAACGTGCCATAGACGCTGGCTGAAGCCAATCTTTTTGATTAACGAATTCAATATTTAGTACAAAAATGAAAATTAATATTAATGCTTGCATTTATGAGGCTATCCAAGCAAAATTGGCGGCAACGCTGAACCGGCACCATCTGAACAACCCAACTGTACTTCCGGTGAATTTTGTAAGTTACATAAAAAAAAAGATTGTGGTGGCATGGGGAGGGTTATTTTTTTTGTATAGTCAATCCATTATGCCAAAATGTATAAAATCGTGAATGAGAGCAATTGAGTTAACATAATAGTTTCCAGTGAAACATGTTTTTTTTAGAGATTATGAAACTTCATTAAATGGCTCTTTCTAAACGGACCTTTTTGTGAGTCTCAAAAGTCTAATTGTGTTCAAGCACAATGGACGAACAGTAAGTAAGTGAACTGTACAAATAAGTGAAAAAGATCAGCTCGCTAAAAATGAACATTTTACAAAAGAACAGATGTTCTTAAAGTTTCTACAAAAAGAAAATACAAGAAAAAATTAATATAAAAATCCTAAAAGATGCTCAAACAAAACAAAAAAAGTCGTTGGTTTATGCCCAGAGCAACTTTTTCATTAGCATTTTCAGAAGAACACGCAAATCTTCATCAAATATTTAAGCTCTCAACATAACAAAGTTTCGATGAAGTTGTCGGCTTAATAAAATAAAAATAGGTACGAGAGTGAGAACATGATGCTAAGTAAAGAAAAAATGTTCGATCTAAAAATTGTTTACATCTTCACCTGAATACAAAAAATAATAAAGATGGTAATTAAAGATGACTAGTTTCATACTCTCCTGAGTACATCATCCGAGCTTGGTCTGATGATACACTCAGGAGAGTAAGACACTAGTCAGCTTTATTCAACATCTTAATTATTTTTGCAGTCAAGTGAAGATTTATTATTATATCTACCTCATTTTGGTTTTACTTGACTTTATCCTAGTACTGCAGTTTAACAAAATTATGATGAGAAATATTTCGCGTGGATCATTGTATGTCTGTTACAATGCCAAAACCCAAACGGTAGCAGATACCGAAAAATTGATGGGAATGGACTCCCCCATTTCATGATCTACGACCCCAGGAAAATTATCAGAACTAAAATATGTCGAGTCGTTTTCGAGTTACGACCAAATTTCTAATTTCTTCTCCATAATCGGACAGTCACGGTCCGATATCTTAAATTTTGTCGCGACCACATATCAACTCAAAGCGAGAAAGTTTTAGCTGGCTGTTTAGTCCTTATTTTAGGACAGTTTCTGCAAAGGTATGGCCAGCCATTCCAGAGTTATAAGTTACCATTCCAGAGGAAACCGGGAACGGGTTAAATAAAATTTAGAAAATACTAAAAAGTAAGAATGGCCGTGCCTCTAAGGCGCCTGGTGAAACGTTTAAATCTTGATTTTTAAAGGTTGCGATATACANCCCCCCCCCGAATTTCTATTGTCCATGAAAAACAAAAACTGCAATATAAGAATCGAAGCAAAGCACGGGCAAAACAGATAGTATTCGATAAAATCGAGCCAATTTCTTAAATCACTTGTTCAATTTGATTCTAAATAAGTTGCTTAAAAAGGGTTACAACTAACTCAATATTAGGATTAGGCCGTAAACTTTGTAAATGACGGAACTTATTACTGAACATAACTTTAAAAGAAGACAATTCAAACCGTCAAAATGAGATTTTTTTCTTCACTAAACAGATATCTAAAAATGCATTTAATTTGAATTTTAAAAATTCAAATTAAATGTAGCTTTGGAAATTTTTTGGCCTTTCGGACTTTTCTTGACATACCACTCAAAAGAGATCACAACAAAATACTCGGGTGCACTCCATGAATCACCTAACTTTATGTTCATTACCAAACGGACAACCCCATATTAATATTATCGACTTTACCTGTTATTCTTTTAATTACAGTGGGCAGTCTTTTTCCTGTTGATGATTTCCCAAAGCTATGTAACCAAGAATATAACTTTTATACGCTTTTGGATGACCTTTGTGCATTTGGTAAAGACGATACTAATTATTGTCAACGTCTTGCTGTACGTATGAACTATGGTTATGGCGTGTGCCGTCCTCACACTATTGATAAAGTGAAATACAATCTATGTGGAATCTCAAACAGAAGGAATCCAAGCAACGAATGGGAAGATCGTGTTTTTGTAACAACAACAGGTTTAAGTGAGGAAAAATTCGATCTACAACAGAAATGTTCTGGTAGAGACATGAAACTAAAGGTCTTTAGAAAGAAATGTTAAAAATATACATTGAACGCACAAATACGATCGATCTAGTTTGTATCAATGAAATACCACCAGACGTATTCAAATCTATTTATTTTGCTATTGAAAATTTACACAAAAGAAAATGCAATAAATATTTTGAAACCGAAAATTATTTTGACTTTTTCCCCTTTAATACCGAAATGATTTCACTTAGTTAAGTTTTATATGATATTAACTATGTTGCTCTGGCAGCAAAACGCGGTACCAAACTTTTTGGTACCGCGCCCCCTTTTCTTGAAATCAAAGCCCCCCCCCACTATAAATTATGAATGGGTATGGGTATTGCTGAATGCTATCTCATTCAAAACGCTAATGTGTTGCTGAATGCTATCTTAATCAAAATGCTAATGAGTTGCTGAATGCTATCTCAATCAAAACGCTAATGTGTTGCTGAATGCTATCTTAATCAAAACGCTAATGAGTTGCTGAATGCTATCTCATTCAAATTTTCTAAACATCATCTCTCTACAGGGTGTCCCAAAAGACCGAGACCACCTGAATATCTTTTGAACGGCTTTATGTGAAATTTGCATGGATTTTTTTATATTTTTATTGTTTAGCCAAAACGGTAAGAGATATAGAAAAATTCATGAGAATAGACCCCCCGAAAACTATAGGCTAAAACCCCAGATAAAATATCAGAATTCAAAAATGTCGAACCGTTTTCGAGTTACGACCGATTTTTCGATTTTTGACCGAATTTAGTCAGTCATGGTCCGATATCTTAATTTTTGTCGCGACAACATATCAACTCAAAGCAAGAAAGTTTTAGGTGGCTTTTTAAACCTTAATTTGGAACATTGTTTGCAAAAATCGGTCCATCAGTTTTCGAGTTATGGCCGTTTTTCCATTTTTTGTAAGGGGAATCATAGAATAATATTAGCACGGGATGCCTCTGAGGCGCCAAGCTATAGGCCGTAGCGAAGCACGGGCCAAACTTCAATGTACAATAAAATTACCTTTGTAAAAAATTGTGTACATATAATTCAACTAAATGATAATAATTCAACTGATATCGCGCCCCCCTTGGCTTGTCTTCACGCCCCCCCCCCCAGTTTGGGAACCTCTGACTGTATGATACAAATGACATAATTCTATGAACAAAATACATGTCCATGTCAAGTGTCATCAAAATCGGACCAAACGAACGAGAGTTATCAAAGTAGAAATAAAAGCAAAATTGAGAAGTTTACTAACTGCAGAACTACTACATACTTAAAAGTACGCAAAACTATTTTTGACTAAAGTAATTCTACAGCCAAGGCAAAATACGAATACGATGTTGCGGGCATCTGCTAGTAAATTCATAAAATTCAAAATATATTCCTATCCACAAAATAAATTATACTTTTTTACGATCATCCATAATAAAATAAAACAATGAACATATTTCATGGGGGGGGGGGGGGGGGGNGGGGGGGAAATAAAAGCTCACGTCCCAACCTCATCTAACAAATGTTGAGCTTCAACGTGCATAGCAACAATATTGTCTGGCCAATAAAAAGAGTTTGACCCAAAAAATATGTTTTATAATTAACTAGCAGGATACGCCCGCTTCGCTTGGCGCCTTATAGGCATAGTTTCAACCACTTTTTTCGCGATAAAAAGTAGCCTATGTCCTTTCCTAAAGTTTAGTCTATCTTCATCAAAATCGGTTCAGTATTTTAACCGTGAAAGCGTAAAATACATCTCACAAAAAATTATCATTGAAAAAAGGCCAAGTTCCACTTATTCAACCAAAAAATTCTGCCCATGAAAGTAGTGATATCTATTATTGGGGCCAAGTTTATTGTTGCTGCTGTATATCCCGCACTTAAATTTTCTGTCTCAATTCTCTTAAAGTAATACCGACTTTACACTTGG
>CM022881.1:8690074-8700624 GCA_012654025.1 Pachypsylla venusta
AGGGGCTAATGAGGGAAAAGTACGGTTTTTCGATTTTTCCCTTTATTTGTAGGTCAAATTACACCCCTCCACCAAATTTCGTGTTTCTAGCCCCTCTGGAAGTGCCCCATAATATTGATGAGTGAGTGAGTGAGTGAGTGAGTGAATGAATGAGTAGTAAAATTAGGACTTTTTGTACCCCTGTATCTTTTGAACTTTTTATCTTAAGGCTTTCAAATTTTCTATGTGACATTTCATAGTGGTCCTTATGTAATATTCCAAATTTCAAGATATAATCATTATCAGGAGCAAAGTTAGGAGGGTAGGGAAAACAGTACGAAGTCCTTCGTGTAAATATACACACTGCGTGCGTCAGGCCGGAACTTGGCCTGGCGCACTGCCGTGCGCCTAGATTTTACTTCTCCTACCAAAATATGGGCAAGTTTTGTATTGAGTGGGCAAAATTGAAACCAATGTTTGATCTCATAAACCTGCGCCGATATAGCCCTCTTGTTTTTTTGGGGGGGGACACACATTCGCACAAGAAACCTAATAGAAAATTTAGAGGGGGGACTTAACCTAGAGGGCGGGGGTTCGAGTCCTGGGAGTACTTTTTAATCTTTTTATTGCAATGTTTATCGTGGTGTGATACCTAATTTGTTAAAAGCTGTAGAGCTTATCACAAATACCTTTCATGGCTTCAACATGCAACATGCATTCTAGGGAATATCAAAGCACCTAGTTAAACGTTGACCTTGAGATCTTTCGATTGCAGTTTTTTTTCTCTCTCATTCTATCTACTCTCTCTCAATAACGATGCTGCATCAAATGTTGCCATCTTGACGATTTTATACGATGAAGGAAAAAAATGCCATGACGGATGACAGAATTTTTGACGATTTTTTATTTATTTCTATTTAGTCTCAGGATTGGGAATTAATCAGGGGTCCGTCCCCCCACACACAGCGGATCACTGATTTTTAATTTTTGACGTGATTAGATATAATGAAATCTGAGAGTAACGGCCCGATAAAAAAAACCTGGGGGGCACGTGTCGCCCGGGCCCACTCCTATATCCGCGCATGCTCATACATGATAATACTGGTTCTTAGAACCAGTATTATCATGTAATAAAAAAAAAAAATTAGATACTAAGTGTTTTGCCCGTGCTTTGCAATGACTTATAGCTTCGCGCATTAGATGCATGGCCGATCCGGTGCTAATAGTATTCTATGATTTCCCTTTCAAAAATTGGAAAAACGGCCAGAGCTACAAAGCGGTTGTGCATTTTTTTGCAAACTGAGGGTACTTGATGCAAAAGTGCCAAACTCCAAAAATTGAAAAATCGAGAATTTTTTTGATCGTATAGATCGGCGTCGATCTGATCAGAATTTTAGTTTTTTGCAAATCGACCGTATTCATGCCTAAAATAAGGCTTGAAAATCACTGTTGATTTCATAAGTACCAATCCCCATTTCAAAATTATAGCATAACATCCAGCATATGTTGACCAATAGAATTGAACAATGTTATCGCGCGAAAATTTGAATGTAGCAGATGGAGTGAAGAATGTAGAAGATTTTTTTTTTTTTTTTTTTTTTTTTTTTTTTTTTTTTTTTTTTNTTTTTTTTTTGTGCAAAACTACCAAAATCCAGAGGTGTTTGGTGCACAACTACCAAAATCTAGGTATATGTTGCAAACGTGCCAAACTCCAAAATCCAATTGCCATTAACTTGGAATTGAAGAAGTTTTCATTGTAAAAATTGGTATTTTTGGGCTATTTTCTTCACTCTGAGCATAGTTGCTAATATATTTTTTTAGTATTTCATATTAAAACAGTTCTTTAAATTTTTCTCAAAAACATCAAAGTGGGAGTTTGGCACTTTTGCATCCCATACCCTCAACTATGCCCTATGTCCTATAAATTAAGGTTTAAACGGCCACTTAAAATTTTCTCGCTTTGAGTTGATATTATGTTGTCGGGATAAAATTTAAGATATCGGACCATGACCGTCTAAATGCGGTCATTTTTGAATTCTGATAATTTTTGTGGGGTTGTCAGCCTATGGCTTCGGGGGTGGGGGGTTATTTCTCATCATAGTGATACATACATACATACATACATACACAATTACAGAAATTTATCGTTACATTGAGTTTTATTATTATTATAGATATATTTCGGATAAAATTGCGGATTATTTTTCATTCGATTTCATGAAGTTCGATTAATCGGATGATAGAAGGTTTCCTGCGCAAATTATGATAGAAAAAAATATAACTTTTTTATTTAGAAGACAGTTGAACAATGTTGATTTGAGTCATCGTCCCATTTTTTCCCATTGTTCACATTTCGTATGACTACGATTTAAAAAAAAAAAAAATAATAATTAAAATTAAAAAAATAATTCTTACGAAATTCTATTTAAAAAAAAAACAAACAATCGAAATCAAAAGAGAAAACTTAAAGCTTTTAGATAAGATAGATGTGGGTTACTTCGCTATTTCCCTGAAACATGCGGTCTGTTTACTTATTGATTGCATTCGGCCTTTCCGAATAATTGATAATACTATTCTGCACTCTGGTTTGGGCTATCGATAGACCAGAAAAACTTTGGATATTAAATATCGATAATTATATCGATATTTAATATCGAAAGAAGAGAGAAAAATATAGATTTTTTGACGCGATAATATGGGTCATTTTGATATTGATTTATAGATTAATTCGATCATGATTTATTGATATTTTCATTCGATATCCCAACCCTAATACTGCTCTTCTTTAATAGTTTTTTTTCAAATAATTTGTTCGACACCCAGGTTTACAACTACCGGAGCGATTAAACACTTCGCCTATGCTTCCTTTAACATATCAGACCGTGACTTGCCGTATTGGGTCAATACATTGGTCTTAATTCGAAAATGGTTTGATATATTTTCATTTTTGTATATCCCGTAAGACAACATTTACGGATATATGCGCTTTAAGGAAAAAAAGTCTCATTTTGACCTCCTGAATGGATTATGAAATTATCTACAAAAAATGTTTGGACACCCTGTATTGTTCCTGTTTCAGGTTCAGCGGTTACTACAAAATGACACTCAAAGAATCTCCTGGATTAGGTTTCGAAAAAATCTTTGAGAATTACGAAACAAAATTTGTACATTATAAAAATACCTATGCTTTGGTGGCTGAGGTGATTTACAGAATTCATATGGATCAGAATATACAATTATTGTTTCCAGACGTTAGATACTCCATTTTTTTCGCTACTGCAGATAATATTAATCCCAAACCCTCCTATGCTAAGCGATCTAAAGGAATTCATAAAAAATTTAAGCATATTCATGTTGCCGGTAAATTACTACCCTGTAGATAGGGTTTCTTAAAAAGAATACTTCTAAGACACTCAAGTCCATACCAGTCGTAAAAGACGACTAAGGGCAGGGTCGTAAACGATATCTTTTCCATTACACATGCAAAAATCAAGGAGAAGCTACTGTATTATAACCTTCCTTTGTTCCCCGTCGATAGGGGGACCTAAAAAGAACGCTTCCAAGGTACCCAAGTCCATGTCAGGGTCGGAAACAATATCTGATATCTTTTCCATTACACATGCAGAAAGCAAGGTGAAGCTATACTGCATTATATCTTTCATTTGTTCCATGTGGATAGGGGGACTTAAAAAAAACTCTGCCAATGTGACACCTGGGTTTATTATTTTTCTGGCAAAAAATAATAAATTTTTTTGGGGGGAACCCCTCAACAAAAATTGAGGGGGTTATCGTGATGATTCCAAATCTGGGGCGTAATTAGAACCTAAATTTGACATACCTACCAAATTTTAAGTCTCTGGCTCTTACCATTCTCTTTTTAGACAGAATTAATGAAAACCGCTTTAAAGCGGTAAAAACCGCCAGCGGTTTTGGAGCTAGCTGAGACCACAACTATGACCTACATACAAAATTTCAAATCTCCAGCTCTTACCATTCTCCTTTTAGACAGCGATACTGAAACCTGCTAAAAAGCGGCAAAAATCACCAAGGGTGTATTCGATTGCACCCAAAAGTTTTGTGGCACAATTAGACCTATATACCTAATTTCATCCAAATCGGTCAACGTCAAGTGTCAAAAGTGACCATCACGGCGTACGGCGGACAAACGGATCTTTTTTATTCGATTTTCGGATTCTACGTACCTTGAAACGCATAATATCAAATTTTAAGGGGGGTATTTTTTTTTTCCGTGACTATTCCAAAGGTTCATTATTGAAAATAATAAACAAAAAGTCCAAGACACCCAACAACTCATGGCGAGTTGTTGCAAACCAGGCCCATGGCTTTTAACCTATGATGATGGTAAATTAATTACAGTGTTGGGCCAAAATTAATCCTCCTTTTTCTCTTTCCTTTTTTAAGGTGACAATTAATTTTCATTTTTTATTTAAAATTTCTAATCTAATCACTTGTAAATTTGTATAGACAAACTCTGCCAATGTGATACATGGGTTTATTTTTATTTTTTTGCAAAAAAAAATACCCCCCCTCCAAAAAAATTGGGGGGGGGGGTTCTCGTGACGATTCCAAATCTGGGGCGTAATTAGACTCTAAATTTAACATACCTACTAAATTTGAAGTCTCTGGCTCTTATACCATTCTCTTTCTAGACAAGATTAGTAAAAACCGCTAAAAACCAGCAAAAATTGAAAGCCTCAGTAGCTCTGTTGGTTGAGATGGTGGATTCGTTAGCCAAAGGCTGTTGGTTCGATTCACACTCCATGCCCGCCTACTGGTAACAATAGATCTAAGTACAAGAAATGAAAATGATTAAAAAACACTTGACCTTATGTTTTAATGTTTGCAGTGATATTTACAATCTCAATAGAGATTTGCTAGCCAACAATCATATCACGTTGAATACACCAGTTCCCGTCAGATCACTGAAGTTAAGCAACGTCGGGCGTGGTCAGTAGTTGGATGGGTGACCGCTTTGGAACACCACGTATCGTCGGCTCTTTTTTCTGGCCCAACCCAGGCTGGGTGAGGTCAATGTGGGTAGCTGGTTTGCAAGTTTCCAGCGAATGGAGGGTGAAACCCCCGTCTTGAATGGCCAATAGATGTTAGAGACGTTAAGCCAAATTAAAAAAAAAGAAGAAGAAACGGCTCACAATAATTGGACCACAGTTACACAGTTTGGACATCATAACACCATCGTGGATAGGGAGACCATGCCAGTCGTAAAAGACAACTAAAGGAAGGGTCAGAAACGATATCTTTTCCATTACCCATACAGAAAGCAAGGAGAAGCTACTGCATTATTCGTAAGGATTCTCAAGTATTAACAATTCATTGGCGAATTGTTGCAAAGAAGCCCCATGGCTGTTAACCTATGATAATGCCAGAAAACCGATTCTCCTTAAAAAGCCAAATTAAAAAAAATAAGATAATAATAATAAATCGACTTAAACTATCACATTATTTGTCTTTTTTTCAGCCATCATTAAGGTTATGCTAAATGAGGAAATGGGTTACATCGTTATTGAAACTGGAATGGGTTTAATGCCTTTTTACATAACAGGGGACCAAAATATAGGTATGTTATTATTATTTTAATTATAGCGTCTACACTACATTTATGCTGTTCCAAATGCAGCAATCGCAGACGCTCGAGGGAGGCTTCACCAACATACTGTTGTAGAGGACATGGTTTTCATTATAGTGGACCTCAGGGCCGTACCCAAGATTTTTTTTTTGAGAGGGATCCGAAGGATTGATAGCCAAGCCAGGACTAACACCTGAAAATGATGATCATGGAAGGTGATGTTGTTTTGTTGTTGTTGCTGTTGATGATGATGTTGTTGTTCTTGTTGATGATGATGTTGTTTTAGTTGTTGTTGATGATGATGTTGTTGTTCTTGTTGATGATGAAGTTGTTCTTGTTGATGATGATGTTGTTCTTGTTGATGATGATGATGATGATGATGTTGTTCTTGTTGTTGTTGTTGATGATGATGTTGTTGGCTGTTGATGATGATGTTGTTGTTCTTGTTGATGATGATATTGTTCTTGTTGAAGATGATGATGATGATGTTGTTCTTGTTGATGATGATGATGTTGTTGGCTGTTGATGATGATGTTGTTCTTGATGTTTTTGTTGCTGTTTGTGATGATGAGTTACACCTTACAATATTACATAAATCATGCATAAAAAAAATGAAATTTCGGGGGGGGGGCTGGACCCCATGAACCTCCCATCCCTGGGTACGGCCTTGATGGACCTGAACATATCCCTACTATTGGGGAAACTGAATAAAATATCATTGGGAGACCTGATCCTTGGATCTGGTATCCTCATGCAAGAATCAACCTAATTTTTTGCACTTCTAGTCACCACGAAGGAATTGTTTTGTTTTTTGTGACCAGACAGTGTCACTAAAGGGGGGGGGGGGGGCCCAAAGTTTAACAACTAATGATCATTCGAGACGCGGGTTTTACCCTCCATTCACTGGAAAATTACAAACCAGCTACCCAATTACCCATATTGACCTCACCCAAAAAGACTGAGTAGGATGGAAAAAATAGCCAGTATCACGAGGCGGAAATAATAGCCTCACATGAAATCTATTAGATGATTCAGTGACATATGCCATTCAATATAGATCCCAGTCCACGTTTTGCAAGAAAATCGTGATTTGGGACCAATGTGAGGGCATGTGACAGGTACTGATATTTTGTCGATTTTTGTTTGTTACCAGATGTTCCCTATTACCATTTTGAAGAAAGGAATCCCATGCCCCTAAAATTCAGTTTGGAAGGAAAAAATAAACAATTCTTAATGTCACGTAATAACTTTACTGATCTATACGTACTTTACTATTTGGAGTATCCATTTTGTTCGATTTTGAAAAAAACTGCTAAAAATAGTTTACTAAAACAGAGAAGAGTGATTACGATGCGAGATAATCATGGTTTTGCTATTGGCGAAGTATCCGTTGTTGCTTCCTATTCACACTTTACGATGAGTCTGCCTGCTCCCAATGCTGGAGAATTACCGATACATAAGACAGTTTTCTTTACCGATTTGACTGACATTATGAATAACAATTACCCTCGTGTAAGTATAAGTATAGTAAAAAATCTCTGCCAATGTGACACATGGCTTAATGTATTATTTTACTGGCTAAAAAAAAATACCCTCTTCCCCCCTCCCCAAAAAGTGCCCCCCACCAAAGTTCTGGGGCATAATAATTAGACCCTAAATGTGACATAGGTATACATAGCAAATTTCAAGTCTCGGACTATTACCATTCTCTTAATAGAGGGATAAGTGAAAACCGCTAAAATAACGGCATCAATAACCGCCAACGGTATGTTCGGTTGCACTTAAAAGTTCGTATTGGAAAAAGAAAAAATATGAAAATTATACAGGGTGTCCCAAAAGTCCGAGGCCACCTGAATATCTTTTGAACGGCTTTATTTGGAGTTTTGCAATTTTGCATGGTATTATATCCCAAATGAAACCACCTGACGTGACGGTGTGATCAATTTTTCAGGGGCGGGTCCCATGTAGCCCCCAAGGGGTCCAACTTTTGTTTTTTTAATACGAACCCCCATCTTGCGATACAATTTCAGAAAGAAAATAGAATTAGAAGTACTTTCCACAAAAAATTACACGTCTAGCGTGTTTGGTTTCAAAATTGCGGCCAGTTAAATTTTCCAAAATATGATGACTTCCAAGAGTGTCTAAAACTAGGCGAATTATGTATAAAAAACAGGTTCCTTGACATTGGTGTCCTATGCAATCATTCAATATCTCAATGCAAATAATTCGCCTAGTTTTAGACACTCTTGGAGGTCATAATATTTTGGAAAATTTAAATGGCCGCCATTTTGAAACCAAACATGCTAGACGTGTAATTTTTTGTGCAAAGTACTTCTAATTCTATTGTTTTTCTGTCACAAGATGGGGGTTCGTATTTAAAAACAAAAGTTGGACCCCCTGGGGCCACATGGGACCCGCACTTGAAAAATTGGTCACACCATCAGGTAGTTTAATTTGGAATATAATACCATGCAAAATTTCAAAACTCCAATTAAAGCCGTTCAAGCCGTATTCAGTTGGTCCCGGACTTTTGGGACACCCTGTATTTATTACAGATAAATATCTGGTTGCTATTGTATAATACAACAAATAAAATCGGTGGAATGATAAAAAAAAATTATTGAAAAGTCTCATCAAACAGTGTGATAGCCGGCACAAATATATACAAACACACAAATCCAACAAATGTACATCATATAAATTGTGCCAAAATTTTGGAATCATGACAAATAGTGTGATACGATCTTTTTAGTTGGTAGTGGTGGTTGGAAACTAATGATTATTTAATTATATTTTTTGTGAAATTTGTATTCTAATAGCTATTCCCAAGTCTGGGTGTTTGGATTATAAATTACTATGTTTTCCATTGCAGGAGCTTGAACAGCGTATGTTTATACAACTTAGTCAACAAATTCCTCAGTTACGTAATCTACTATTAGTCTTTAGTTATCCCCGTAGGAATGATAACTTTACAGACCAATATATGGACTACACAATCAAAAATGGTTACAATCCTAACCTTCGTTATGAGTACTAAATTTTGACACCTTACAAAATTACAATACTTTTTATGGTCTCTAGGGGACAAAAAAATAATTCCCATACAAAATGGCCGATGTCGTGTGATTTTCAAGATAACCACCATCAGTGCCGGCTCTAGGGTAGTTCGAGGCGTTCCGTCGAACAAGGCGCCAGAAAATTTGGGGCGCTTACAATTGATAGCGCAGAAAATGAAATGAATAAGTGAAGCGCAAACAAGTAGCACTCGTGCAATGAGAGTAAAAAAAAAAAAAAAAGAATGGTGATCCGCTGTGTATCCCATTGAGGGGGGGGGGTACGGGCCCCTAAATAATTCCCAATCCTGAACTAAAATAGAAATACGTAAATAAAAAATTGTCAAAAATTCTGTCATCCGTCATGGCACTTTTTTTCGTCATTACCCTTATAAAATTGCTTATCACCCTTATGAAAAGTATGTGGTAAGCTCTACAGCTTTTAACAAATTAGGTATCGTATATCTCTATAAACATTGCATTACAAAGTATTCCCTCCCCCTCCAAATTTTCTATTAGGTATATTGTGCGATTGTGCCCCCCCCCAAACAAGAGGGCTATATCCGCGCATGCGTTCAAGTGATGATTAAAAATGACTTTTTTAATATTGCGAGAAAATCGCAACCTATATATTTTTGCAATTGCAAAAAAATGTTTATGCACTAATTCAACGATAAAGAATTTTATGGTTCCCAGATCCTAGTAATCCTATGATCTGTATAGATTGCGGTACTCACACAGTTAAAATGGTTCATGGTAGCCTAAGGTCAGGTTTGACCTAATAAGGTCATGTACAGAAATCTTCGCAACATTCAAATTAATATGAGGTAGCTTTAGTTAGATAGGTAGTTGATTAATTAGTCTGGTGAGTTTCGAATTTGAGAATTTATTATCAATGTATCAATAATGACCCTTGCAAATCAACCGGGGAAATAAATACCGTTTGAAATCGATAATGAAAAATATTTTTTTTAAATAATATTTTAAGTTTTAAAGTACGAATAAAAAAAAAATGTTCGTCTGCGTAAAGTGGTACATATGCCGCTTAGCATTGACCGATTTTTAAGTAAATTTACTATCAGTCACGTTTGGAGGTCCCGTATAAGGAAATATTACCCAGTACAGTACAAGTTTCTATTTAGGTACCGCCTTGTGCAAAATATTTAGAAGAGTCAACAGCAGTAATAAACACATGCGCCCGATTAACACAGTTACAAAATACTTTAAAATTATTTCCTTCTAAAATTTGGCTTTCTACAAATAAGTAATTTTTATGTCATTAAAAAAAGTCATCGAATATTCAGGCACTCGGTATGAAAAAAAGAAAGAAATGAGAATAACTCAGAAAAAAAGTATATTTTTATTTATTGCATTTTTTGGTTTTAAGAAAAATAAATTGTGCTCTTGGAATTTAAAAAAAAATCATAGGTAGCGAACATAATTATAAAAAACGTAAATTTCTAGAAGCTCTGCATATTAATAAAAATTCTTCCACAGTGAACTACAAGAGTGACGTAAATAACACCCTCAAGGTTTACCAAAACCTACTTGATACCTGAATTTTTCCAACCTCCTCACTTCGTGTCAAAGTGTGATAGAGTTCACATCGATCTATCATAACTCTGGTCTGATGATGACAGTCTGAGTACTGTTGAAAGTGACTTCGTGTCAGTTAAGTTATTAGTTTTAATTTGAATGTTTTAATTTTTGTCTGATGATGACAGTATGAGTACTATTGAAAGCTCATCAGACCAGGGCTATGATAGTGTTCACATCGTTCTATCTTAATTTTGGTTTGATGATGACAGTATGAGTACTGTTGAAAGCTCATCAGACCAGGGCTATGATAGTGTTCACATCGTTCTATCTTAGGTCTGATGATGACAGTCTGAGTACTGTTGAAAGTGACTTCG
>CM022881.1:8703008-8733811 GCA_012654025.1 Pachypsylla venusta
TTCAGGTATCAAGTAGGTTTTGGTAAACCTTGAGGGTGTTATTTACGTCACTCTTGTAGTTCACTGTGGAAGAATTTTTATTAATATGCAGAGCTTCTAGAAATTTACGTTTTTTATAATTATGTTCGCTACCTATGATTTTTTTTTAAATTCCAAGAGCACAATTTATTTTTCTTAAAACCAAAAAATGCAATAAATAAAAATATACTTTTTTTCTGAGTTATTCTCATTTCTTTCTTTTTTTCATACCGAGTGCCTGAATATTCGATGACTTTTTTTAATGACATAAAAATTACTTATTTGTAGAAAGCCAAATTTTAGAAGGAAATAATTTTAAAGTATTTTGTAACTGTGTTAATCGGGCGCATGTGTTTATTACTGCTGTTGACTCTTCTAAATATTTTGCACAAGGCGGTACCTAAATAGAAACTTGTACTGTACTGGGTAATATTTCCTTATACGGGACCTCCAAACGTGACTGATAGTAAATTTACTTAAAAATCGGTCAATGCTAAGCGGCATATGTACCACTTTACGCAGACGAACATTTTTTTTTTATTCGTACTTTAAAACTTAAAATATTATTTAAAAAAAATATTTTTCATTATCGATTTCAAACGGTATTTATTTCCCCGGTTGATTTGCAAGGGTCATTATTGATACATTGATAATAAATTCTCAAATTCGAAACTCACCAGACTAATTAATCAACTACCTATCTAACTAAAGCTATCTCATATTAATTTGAATGTTGCGAAGATTTCTGTACATGACCTTATTAGGTCAAACCTGCCTTAGGCTACCATGAACCATTTTAACTGTGTGAGTACCGCAATCTATACAGATCATTGGATTACTAGGATCTGGGAACCATAAAATTCTTACAGAGGAGTGTTCAGGGTTTGTCCGTAAAATTTTATTTATACCGCAGAAACATTTTGTAAGTTCCTTTTTCCTGAATATTAAATTACAGAATACAGATACATATCTTCGAAAATATTCTGTGAAATGAGAATTTACCTAAGAAAGAAGATATCTAATCTTAAAACAGGACCATATTTCCATTTTGGCAACGCTATAGAAATTTTGAAAAGGGGCGTGCAGTATTTTTATGTCTACCAGAATACCGAAGCATAAGACGTAGTAACTAAGAGCATACTTCATTTCAACGTACGACTAGGATTTGATAGATTTCACAAAACCTGTACCTGCTGGGGCCCATTTTACGATAAACGCTTATTTTAAACTACTAGTGTTCTACTTGTAATATGTATCTCACAAAAAAAGGCCAAATTCCAACCACTCTTTCAAAAATAATCCGCCAAAGTAGTGATGGGTCAAGTTTTTTCTTGCTGCTGTTTATCCCACACTTAAATTTATTATTTCTCTTTCTTCTGTCTCTATTCTCTTAAAGAAAATACCGACGTTAAACTTGGTCACTATTTTCTGAGGAAAATCGATAAATTCAAATCTTTAAATAACATGTTAATTATAAGTGTTATTTTTTTTAATTATATTAAAACAAAACGCTTACCAGAACTATTTATAATTATTAACAATGAAACTAGTTTCGAATCAATGTATTCAAACTTCATCCCTCGAATAGACTGATGATGAATCGAATGATTCCGAGAAAAAAGTGTTTTGTTTTAATTTAATTTAAATATAAAGCGAAAAAATCTGCATTAGTTGTAAACAGCTAATATTAATTTGTAATCAGTGGTGAATTTAAACTTTCTCCGCCCCCATATTAGAACTCTATTTTGATAAGAAATGCTATTTTGATAATTTCATTCGTTAGTGCTTACTCGATAATTTTGTCGATTATTTTGAGACAAGAGAAATACACACATTATTTTATTTGAATTATTACAGCCTAGGTAACTTCAAAAACCTCTCCTTTCAACACTTAGGTACATTTACAGGTATAATGAAAACTGTACAGTATCTTTCTGATTTTCAATCGAGTAAAAAGTAAGAAAAATGAAAAACATAGACACTATTTTCATTGCAGCTAAATTCAAAAAATATTTTTTTCCATATTTAAATTGCTCCATATTTTGCCGCCCCTAAATTCCGCCCTCAGGCCATGGCCTATAGGTAAGTCCACCACTGCTTGTAATTTATTGTGAAGTAGTTTCCAAGTGTCGCCTTTAAATTTGCCCTAAAAGAATGCTCAGTAGAGTTAAAGGAGCTGTACTCTTCAGAATGTACTTCACATTACTTATCAGGGAATTAATAAATAATTAATATTAACATTACTGACATTGTACGCGGGGACGCAAGATTCATTTAGAAATTTAAAATATTTCTGAAAAGTAGCTACTACCTGCCATCTGTACAATTGATTACTTAATTCTAATAAACACTTGGCGGTAGTTTTCAACAACCTATCAAAAAGAAAATTAATAAATTTCACGGGAGAAAAAGAAAGAAAAAAAAAAAATACAGCCTCGTAAAACTTAATTAAAAAGACATCACAGAAGACTTTGTTCTCATTATTTGTTTTTGGTTAATATTCAAACGGTCATAGACTTTACGTGCGCTGAGAGCAGAGGGGAGGAGTTGTAAAAGTTCAATTAAAAAAGAAAAGAAATCCTCTTTTCTTAGATTTTATTCTTGATAAAGGTATGTAAGGTGGAGACAATTTAAGGAATACTAATAGAGAGGGAATACAGGAAAAAGTATTCAAGATGTACATTCTGGTTACAAAACATCATGAGGAACTGTGGGAGTATGAGTCTCGAACACCAGTTTCAATATTTGGCAACGGAATTTCCAATAATCAACTATAAAGTTATAGTTCATTATTGGAAATTCTGTAAGGAAAATGATTTAATGTAATCAAAGGATATTCGTCTAGATTTTGATCTTATCTTCATGAAACTAAGGATTTTACTTCTTCGTAGCCATTGTTCAATATTTCAGCACAACCAGGTATAAATATTTATTTCAGCACAACCAGGTATAAAATTATAATATTTCAGCACAACCAGGTATAAACAGACAGTAATTACGGCATGTATTGTACTGATTGTGCAAGACTTTTATTATTTGGTCCAGTTGATTTGTGAAGACAATTGGGTAGCTATGGAAATAGCAAAAAGTGGTAGCATTACGAGATAAATGAAATGTACTTTAGTACCTGATAAAGGAATGGCCAACTACGTTGTAATGCAATGGTGTTCTCTAAGACAATTTTGTCCTAAGTGTCTGGAGAAAACACTTTGACCGATAAATGAGACTAATATGACCATTTCAATAAAAATTTGCGCACTTACTGTTCTGAAGCAATAGATTCCTATCACTTTTTTGTTGTGGGTATTAGTGGCGTCTATTGCTGACTAGCTTCCTGTATCGGCATATACATGAATAACATCAAATACGATGATGTCACCCAATAATAATGATTATGATAGAGAGAACTCATAAAAAATATAATTACGTCTTCCTTCTCTCGCTCCTTTGTGTAGCTACTTATCTATTTCGCATTACCCCTATTCCTCCTTCACAGCCATTTCATTGTGTCTTATAATCTTAAATCTTATCACCACCGCACCGTTCTAGAATACCCTTCCCCCTCCTCCTATAATGATATCTACTTATAATATAACTTTCAAAGCAGCTAAATATTTGGGTTCATATTTATGATGTTTTAAATTCAAGTTTTCAGATACCTAGGGTGCGGGCGGTGCTCAAGATAATACTATACAGTATGTGTCAAAAATTCTAGCGAGAAAGTTACAAGGCTGTAACTTTTGAACAGCTAGGAATTTCCAAGTTCTAAGAAAAGGAATATGATAAGTTCGGTTGTCATATCAAAATCAAGGTTTGACCCCTGAAACTGGAAGTTTTTGGTGCATAAATACACTTTCTTTGGAATTTTAAGGAGGATACATCCTACCAGGTTTCTTTTATCTGTCATTATTCATCCCTTATAGGGCGTAGCCTATAAATCCGTACTTCATTAGATTTGACACGTGGGACCTATTACTCTGCGGAGCCTATAGATCCTTACCTGATTAGATGTGACACGTGGGACCCATTACTCTGCAGATGGTTTCAAAATGATGAAGCAAGATTAGCTGGAAACTTACAAACCAGCGGTTTTTGAATTTTTCAGATGATTGAATTTAATTTTGTTAAATTGGGATACTATGTCAAGTAAATCCTTGATGAGATAAAGAAAATACTATATCTTCACTTCACTAGAACATTATTAAGATGTTAATTAGAGCTGACTAGTTTCGTACTCTCCTGAGCACATCATCAGAGCTTGATGTTAGTTTGAAGACTAAGACTTAAGAATATTGGAAGTGTTAAAAGAAGAGGGATGGAAATAGTAAGTATATTATTTTTGTGTATGTCGCTGTGACAACCGAAAAAACACGGGATCATCCAATCATCAAAGAAGACCGATAACCTTTTTTTTTTGCAGTGAATAAGGAGTTAAGGGTAATGACTATCTTATAAAACTTCTAATTTTTGGTTTGATTCAAGTTGATTGTTAAAAAAATCTGCCACTTCCTCTGTTTTTTTGATCCCCCCGGAGGGTTTCATATTTTTTAGTCTTCAAACTCACTTCTAGCTCTGATGATGTGCTCAGGAGAATACGAAACTAGTCAGCTCTATTTAACATCTTAATAATGTTATAGTCAAGTGAAGATACAGTATTTTCTTTACCTCATGATTGAATTTAGGTTGGGTTGGTTCGGAAATAGACATCCAGCAAGTAAATCCACGCTGGCCATTGCTTATCTTAAGTGATTTTACTGAAACTGGTGTATTTGACACTGGCTAAAGTTACACCTTTCTTACTTAAATATATCGCACATTAGGGATTTTTTTGTAAATAGACAAAACTTCTTCCTTGGAGGGGAAGCATGTTAATAGAACATTTTCGTCTCAAAAATAAACCTTTAAGGGATTTTCCATTAATTTGGTCTCACCCTGTGTTTATTGTAGAAATTACTTAATATTCTGACGACCACCCTGCGGGTGAGTGCATCTGATAAGTTAATGACAAATTTTGATAATTTTTTTTTTACCAGGTTTCGATTTTATTCAAATCTCATCTATTCAATTTTTTAAGCAAATTTATTACCCCAATTAGGAGTGAGAACAAAAGTCGAACATTTTTCCCCAAAATCTTGTTGAAAAACTCAAATGCTCATTATGTAAAATAATCTTTCTCATTATCTACTTGTGTTCTGCGCTGTACTGATAATTCATGGCAACTGCAGCAAGCGAGGGAAAAGTGTCGGGGTAAAAGATATATGTTACAGCAAAACTTATGGAGGTTGGGGAAGAAAAAGATTTTATACAGGGCGTTAATTGAAGTGGAGACCAATTTCTTTTAACTAATAACATACTAGCGCTGACCGAATAATTCATGGCAACTGCAGCAAGCTAGGGAAAAGTGTCGGGGTAAAAGATATATGTTACAACAAAACCTATGGGGGTTGGGGAAGAAAAAGATTTTATACAGGGCGTCAATTGAAGTGGAGACCAATATCTTTTAACTAATAACATACTAGCGCTGACCGGATAATTCATGGCAACTGCAACAAGCGAAGGAAAAGTGTCGGGGTAAAAGATATATGTTACAGCAAAACTTATGGAGGTGGGGAAGAAAAATATTTTATACAGGGCGTTACTTGAAGTGGAGAACAAATTCTTTTAACTAATAGCATACTAGCGCTGTACTGATAATTCATGGTAAGTTTTGGTAGACTCTTATTATAGGAGTGAAGGCAAAAAATGTTTCAGGATAGATAAAATGGGAACTATTTGTACAACTGTATGCAATATTATTACTATCCCCAGATTTTCGAAATTTTATATTAAATCAAAATAAAAATCTTTAAAAGAAGGGGTCTGGTTTTACAGTCTTCTTAGTGTGGACAATAAACATAATTGCAAGAAACTGAGGTATTTTTTTTTAAATTTATCTCCCCATTTAAGAAGTATAGGTTAGTAAAGTATTGTATTGGTGAAAAAATTGATGTTTTTTCTTTCTTTCTTTTTCTGGACGAATTATGACGACCATATACCAAAAAACGGGTCCAGAAAAAATGTGTGTCCGTCCGTCCGCAAATTGTGTTCGCGCATCTACAGACTATATTCTATATTATTTGTCCGATTTTGATGATATTTGGCCACAATATTCCGTGAGGGCATAATTCGAGCCAAAAACAAAAGGGGTCATTTTGGGGTGACCCTCTAGAACCCAAACGGCAAGACCGATTTTGATAAAATTTAAAACAGAGACCCTTTGTAACAAATCATGGACAAATTTTTGGGTCATTTCCCTAAAAGCGGCAATATCACTTTGATGATTTTGATGAAATTTAAAACAGATTGTTTCATATCAACGACAAATTTTGGACCTTATGGGGCTATTTTCAACTGGAGGTACTTTAGGGCACCAAACCTCAAATTCGGGTCGCTTCTCTAAAAGTGACAATATCACTCCAATTTTGCTGAAATTTCAAACAGACACACACTCACACACACTTTTATTATAACAGATTTCAATTTTGAACTACTGTGACATAAAGGGATCGGGTTGGTACTTAGGTTGAGTTTATCAACATTTCTAAATCCCATGTTGGAAAAGTCGATGAAACAATGGTTAACACAAAGTGTGATCTGGTAACTGTCACAAAGACAGACACCGAACAGTTTACAATCCTTGTCGTCTATTGGGTAATACCATCTTCCTTATCAATTAAGACCGATAAATAGGAGTTCACTTGACGCATAGACCATTGCACTAAGCCTAGCACCACAACAACAAAAATCAATACTTAAACCAGAAAAGTATTTAAAACTAGTTTCTATGAATTGAAGGTGGTGACGTCTAGTTGAAACTCCACATTTTGGATTGAAGGTGTTTTTATCGAATCTTTTATTATTAAATCTAAAAACCTGGAGTTTGTTTTAAAATGTTGCCTGCGACATTTAAAATCGATACTAGTTTCGGAAAAATGTGATTTATTTCAGCCACGCCTTTATCAGAAGAATACTGATCCATGTGTTATGGTTAGCGTACGTCCATTCCTCGCTCACAGGAGTACTCATCCATGTAGGTATATTATGTTTACATCGAACATTCTACATGGGTCAATATTGTTGTCAGTCATGCCTTGATCACAAGAATACTGATTCATGTGTAGTAGTATGGTTAGGGTACGCTCATTTCTCGCTTACAGGAGTACTCATCCATGTATACTATGTTTACATTGAAAATTCTACATGGATCAATATTGTTGTCAGCGATGCATGGCTAAAAAAACAATTCTTTCCGGGTCTAATCCTTATTGATACAAGAAACATTTTAAAACAAACCTCAGGTTCTTTTCTTCAAAAATAATGATTCGATAAAAACCTTCTAACCATCATTTTTTAAAGAAACTTCTATTTAATTTAGTTCCTTCCGTCAGTTTGTTTCACGATTAGCTGATTAATATATTATGGGACCACCTGACGGCCTATTATTTGATTGAGTTCTTCAGTTCCACACACTTACTGAAGAACTCACTCAAACAGACCTACTAGTTTATTTTTTGGTTCAGTGCTATAATCTTTACATCAAAGTGGACTCCTACCAAGGTGTAAACTGACAGGGGAATACATTCAAAAATAAATTCTTATCGTTCCCGAGATAAGACATGCTCCCTGAAAGAAAATGTTTACATTCTCAAGTCAATCAAAACAGATAAAATTTTGTTTACCTTTTTATTCCTTTGTTTTTTCCATCCAAAAATGAGGTGTACAATAAATATCCAAAACGAGAGAGTCTAATACACAATAATACTTTAATTTAGAACACCAAACATAAATTTAGAATGCACTCAGAGGAAAAAAAACAAACCGATAAAAGAAACACTTATCACGAAAATTACACGGAAAACACTTACCACAGGTTTACTGAACTGGATCATACCTTTAAAAACAATTTAAAGACTAAAAATCTGAAAAATGTACGCAAAAATAAATCGGTAAGATACATAAACTAGTATCAGTTTCTATTACGATATTCGATTAATCGATTACAAATTACAACGAAGTGAGGTCTAGTTTTAACTTCAAGATTTTTTAAACATATGTTTGTCTATCTGTTCGTTCCACAAAAACTTTCGAACACATTCTCGAGTTTGATTTTGCTAAGGACATTAGATAAATATGTATTTTAGGGTAACTTTTTTAAAAAAATATAATTTTTTTTTAAAACTAGCTTTTTTATTGGCCGTTATGAGTGCATGTTGGACAGTTATACACACGCAATAGAGGCATGGACGTAAAAACGTTTCCTAACCTCTCTAATTTGGTTAAAATTGAAAAAAAAAAAGTTTTTTTTGCGACAATTTTTGAAAAGTTACCCTAAAATGCTTAATTACCGAACATTAATTGTATTCATAAATTGAGATCATTCGTTTCTGGGCGAATGCGAAAACTCGGTCATCGTGGTGGCAATTTTAAGAAAGTTAGGTCTACAGTACACAGGAACTAGTTGACGAAGCAGAGTGAGGTCCAATTTTAACACGACAACCTTTTCTTTTGTTTGTTTTTTATATTGCGATAACTCTCAAACGCATTACCCGATTTTGATGAAATTTGATATGGACATTCATTATTTTCAACCGACGCGGCGCCAAATAATGGATCACCCATTCGAGTAAAAAAATCGATGTTGCTTAACAACATTGATCCAACAGAAACTGTACGTCATCATTCAACCGAAAGAAAGCAATGCCTCTGAGACACCTGCATGTATTTTTGAAGAAATATCCGCCAAATATTAAATTTGACCTCAAACCAATATTTTATCACTATGTACATACAAACCCACAAACATAGTTGCGTAGCGTGAGAATACGTCCATACATTTCGTATGATGACATTATCAATCAAATGTGCACCAAATTTATACAAACCTTTTGTTAGATACAAGATTTTTAGATATTTAAAAAACGCACAGAAGTAAGAAATTTTGAAATTCATTTTTCAGAGTATGTTAATTTAACTTTCAAACTTCTAGCTTCTGCTTCTAGCCGCCAACAGCCATTGTGATTTATGATTGGGGACGCCGAAATCATAACTCGTAATTTTGTAATATAGCTTACGAAATCGATAATTACATAACAAATTAATCCAAACTATTTAAAGAATCGATAATTGATTTAACTATCGCTAATCGACAATGAACTTAAAATAGTTAGTACCAATATTTGAAACATAAATACCTTTTTCAATGAAATGTTAGAATTAGAATCATAAAAATAATAAGAATATAAATCAGTGATTTTTAAATGAATTGGTATAATTATTATTTATTGACAAAAATAAAATATTAAATCAGTGTTCATTTATTTTATATCAATGCATGTTTCTAAAGAAATTGATTAATGTTATTAATTTCATGTTGGTAGCAGCACTAAAATTGCTATCTTCTTAATGGTAGAATTATTTTTTCAGGGGTTCTGGAATATGACTCCGGGGATGAGTGTCTGGCAATCCTTTGAATTTTTGTTAACCAATTTTAACCCAATTAGAAAGGTTAGGAAACGTTTACACGGCCATGACATGTGCCTATTGCGTATGTACAACCGTCCAACATGGACCCATGACGGCTAATAAAAAAGCAGAAAGTGGGGAAACTCATGAAGTTACAAACATGTGAGTTTAGTAGTAGAATAAAGAGCTATACACACTAGGCAATGTTTTTGAAGGGGAACATAAAAAAATCTTAATGAAAATTTCATCTATGTTCAAGGTTTAAATTAATTTTATTTAAAGGTATAATTTTATTCTAAGATTTATTTATTTTTTAAAAAATCACAAGGTACCTATTTAAAACGTAAAAAACAAATTCGGGTCCATTGATAAATCAATCAGCTGATTTGCTGATAAGAAACCCTGAAGGATTTGGTACTGGGCAGGACTAATGTGGCATCAATTTTTGTTATCCAATTTTAACCCAGAGAGGTTAGGAAACATTTTTACGGTCATGCCCCTATTGCGTATGTATCATCGTAAGTATAACCGTTCAACACGGATCCATGACGGTCAATAAAATTTTTTTTTTTGGAACTATTTTAAGAACTAGGTATAATTAGTCGAGACGATTATTATTATTATTTTTTTGAAACCCCAACAAAATGAAAAGGGGTATAAATATAAAATATATTTATACCTGTACATTATCAGGAGCGGATACAGAGCGAGCGCTGAGGGGGGCGATTACGATCGGCCAAGATTCAGCTAATAATTTTTATGTGTTGTAGACGATATTTATGCATTTCCGTACAATTTTATACCCAAATTATTTAGGAAAATAATACGAGAATGTACTTTTCTTTGTTTCAATGAAAAAAAAAAAAAAAAAAAACTNAAAAAAAAAAAAAAAAAAAAAAAAAAAATGATCTTAAGTTTAGGCTGGGCCTGCGACCCAGTTTCATCTTGCGCAGACTTGAACATTTAGGTATTCTATTTTAATATGAGACCGTACCCAATACTATTCCCAACACGTCCTACCCAACAAACTTGGTGTTCAATTCTATTAAATTATAACGGCACTAACCGCTTTTGTACAAAAAAATGTTTAAATCGGACAAAATTGTGCAAAAATTTAAATTTCCATACAAAAATCGGGAAATCGGCCGTAACTCGAAAACGGTTGAAGAGTTTTGAACCTGATATTTTTTCTGGGGTCCCATTATTTGGTTGGTTGGGGGGGGGGGTCATTCCTATCAATTGTTCTATATCTCTTACAGTTTCTAATATTATTCTTTGATTTCCCATACTAAAATCGAAAAATTTACCCAGACAAGGTCTATATAACTCCTTCCCGACCATCCACGTACTACAATGTTTCAGTTGGTCCAGCTGAGCTAGTCTAAAAACTATTTAGAAAATTCTATGAACATCATAAATTAGGAATAAACGATTGTGAGTTATCATGAAACAAACTGATAGACAAAGAAAAATCTTTGAATCAAAACTAGATATCACTTCGTTTGATCAATTCCTTTGATTATATAAATTAGGGTAAATTTAATCGAATTTTATTTCTTGGAACAATTGTGACCCAAGTATTTCTTGGTTCCCAAATCCGCCATTTTGTTCTTTACTTTACTGTTCTTTACTATAAAACAGCTGATTATTCCTTTTTTTATTTACCAATTTGGCCACTAGAGGCAGCGTTCTCACCTCAAAAGATGGGTCTGGAACAGGGGAGGATTGTCTGGCAACCCTTCTCAAAAAATTTAGTTTTTTTTTTTTTTTTTTAAAAAAAAACCTTCTTTATTGGCCGTCATGGATCCATTTTGGACGGTTGTACATACGAAATACAGGCGTGGTAGTAAAAACGTCTCCTAACCCCTCTAATTGGGTTAAAATTGGTAACAAAAATTGGCCAGACACTCCTCCCCGGTTTCAGAACCCTCAATGTGTCAGAAATGAGGTTAGACTCTACAAAACTAAACAGAGGGAAAAATTCAAAACAACAAACATGAATCGGAACAGCCAATCAGAATGGGGACAAAAGTAAAGAACAAAATGGCGGATTTGGGAACCAAGAAATACCTGGGTCACAATTGTTCCAATTGGGTCACATTGTTTCAAGAAATAAAATTCGATTTTTGTGAACATTGAAAAGGCAACACTGTTGTATATATCTGAAGTCAGCTAGAAACTAGAACTGTTCATGTCATATGTCGTTATTTTATTCTTTTTTTTATCTTATCAGATTATTATTCTTTAATACCCAGTGTTAATACCAATGATTATTATATTATTAAGTTTCTTATCACGTGATATAATTATATATAGTGTTTTACAAATTGTAAAGAAGATAAAATTTCTTTCAATCAGTCTTTAGCTCTGTTGGTTAGAATGTTAGAAAGACAATAGACAAACATTGTTCTCTATTCAATGTTCAGTAAGAAGATTCCTATTGAAGTACTGCAGAGTACAGAACTAAAACTACATTAATTCCTCAAAGGTAACATAATAATCTTGTCAGTTTGATTCTCCACTGAAAAACAATATGTTATATCATCAGCGTGAAAAATCTGATTTATAGTTTAAAGGTTAAAAATTTTAGTTAGACTGAATTTTAGTTAGAAATTTTAGTTAGACTGAGAACATTTCATGGTAAAACTTTTTATGAGCGTTCCGTGGTGGTATATATGCAGGGTCCGCCAGAAAGATTGCATTTTTAAAAAATCATTTGCTAAGAAACTGTTGAAGGTAATTTTTTTATATATATGTTTGAAATAGGAAGATTGGGATTTTTAGATCTCTGCCTTACTTTTAGTTTTGGAAGATTACATCTGACAAATGACGCCCTTGTAAAGTGATGCACATTTGCAAACGACCTGTGAAGATTCTATACGTTTTTATTAACATTTGTCTCGGTATCTCTTGCATCACACGGTGTATAATTCTTGAGCTCATCCAAAGTTCGGGGCTTATTTTCGTACACTTTAGACTTTAAATAGCCCCAAATGGTGAAGGTAATAAAAATGTAATTTTATCGTACTACACATGGATCATTTCAGTGAGACATAGCTGCATTATTTGGGTTCACTGTTCTTCATAATGCTACTGTGAGAATGGTTTTACCGTCATACCTCAACGAAATTGACATTACTCCACGTGTGTGATGTGTGGTATGATAAGTTACAGCTTCGAGGAAAAATAACCGTTGTTTTCAAATGCTTGGATTGGACAATTGAGTCATTTTCCTTCTTGGGTTTCAAGAATAACTAAATTAACTTGTTCGGTCAGGAGAAGGCTAATAGCCATATCTGCTAATATCTGCCTGATTTTTGAATAGACGACAAATGGAAGAGTTCTTACAACTGATCCTGTTTTTTTTATATAATAATAATTTGACTTTTATTTATTGAAGTTTTCATTACAATATGTTTACATGAACTTGTTCCTATAATACAAATTAAAACAAATGATTCTTTTTACCACGCATACCATGATTTAATTTAAGTAACTGTAGGGTAGAATGATCTTTTAGTCCGGAGATACTTGTCTGGGGTAAAATTTAACAAAATCCCCAGGACAACTGATCCTGTGGATCAATAATACGGGTCGAACTCTAGATTACATGAAACATTTTATTTATGATACTGCGAAGACAAGTTATGTTATTGTGCAGAAAATGTTGTTGTCACGAGTCCTATATTTGCTATTTTTTAAAACATTTTATTCAAGGAATTACAAGAAAAAATATGAGAAAGGGCAATTTGTAGGGTATCACACTGGCTTTGAACTCCGAGTTCGAATCCTGGCGGGACCAGATTTTTTCATAGCTCTGCTTTGTTGTTCAGGGTGCACTCACCTTTGTGAGAACCATTGAGTGACTATTTTTTTTTTTTTTTTTTAAAAAAAAGAGTATGTGTAGCTGCTTAATGTGTGAGTAGCGGCATTTTACTACATTACAAGAACAAATAATATATAGTTCTGTGATGGTGCAGTGTAGTGACGTTTGTAATGCTGTCATATCCACAAAGTTAGGTTGTGACAATGGAATACTATGCGCAAACAAATATTAATACATTTAAAAATGAGAATTAAATAGAATTTTTATTTTCAAAATTACAATAATATGATTACAAAGGAATAGTGAGAAATTGGAAACAGTTATTGAGGAGCGCGGCAGCGCTCCGCTCGCCAAGTCAAATATAATGAGCGTTGCACACGTGATATATTACTTCAAGTTACAAAGTGCACTTTTTAGTCTCTCCACAGCCACGAGAAAAATATGTGGAGAGACTTTGTTTGCATTTAGATATATTTGTTTGCATTTAGTAATATTGACGTCATACCGCACACATGACTTCAATGAGATCATTTTATTTTTTCAGGAAATAGAGGCTTCAAGTTCTTTTGCAAAAAAAAAAAATTAAACATATCAGATACAGTGTAAACTTCATTAATAATAAAACATGAATAACTTGGTGAAAAATTCATTCAGACTATCAACCATGCGTGAACATTTTGAGTTGCCCAAAGATAAAATGAAAAATATTCAATGGTTTCCTGGTTTGTAAGAATATCTATTACGATTCCAACTTTTCCACAGATCTCTTTTTTGTTACTTAGACTGGGTTTCTCTCATTCAAAAACTACGTGGCTTTAGCTAGTTTCAGTTTGGACCCATTTCCGGGATGATTCTTGCTTACGAAATAGTTCAAAATCAGTGGCTTTTAAAATGAGAGTACCTACCTCGATCGTAATGAAAGAATATAGGTTTACAATTATCTCGAGATAGGTATAATGGTCAAGTGATCTAGGGGCGGATACAGAGCGATCGGTAAGGGGGGGGGGGAGGGCGATTATGGTGAAGTGATCATCACAATGTAACTATACCCAGAGATGGGCTCGTCAGGTATAATAATTTAACTTACATATAACAGTTCCTATGAATCCGTGGTCAGGTGGTCATCACAATGTAACTATACCCAGGCAATGGGCTCGTCAGGTATAATAATTTAACGTACATATAACAGTTCCTATGAATCCGTGATCAGGTGGTCATCACAATGTAACTGTACTGAGGGGATGGGCTCGTCAGGTATAATAATTTAACTTACATATAGCAGTTCCTATGAATCCGTGGTCAGGTGGTCATCACAATGTAACTATACCCAGGAAATGGGCTCGTCAGGTATAATAATTCAACGTACATATAACAGTTCCTATGAATGCGTGGTCTTGTCATCATCATAATGTAACAGTACCCAGGAGGTGAGCTCGTCCAGGTTGGATTTTTTAAATTTTACAAAATTTCGAATATTTCGATTTTTTTTTTGATTAGGTGTGTTACATTGTGCTCTTTTTGCCCTGTGAGGACAAGCGAGATGCTATGGTAAAGATCCATATAGTCAGAGGCATGGGGACAAAATATTTTACACTTAAATGTTATGCACAATCTTAGAATTGGCTCAATAGTTTTTGGGCCAAACATTTCATAGAACAACTGATTCCAAATTCTTGCGAAACCCTCTTGTACCTCAAATCAAGAGATTTTACAATACCGCCATTTAAATATCTTCTCTTTTTCCCTTCAGGTCACATGAATAAGGGCTTACGTCAAATTGAGAGCCGTATGAAAAATGTCGACATTATAATTGAGGTTCACGACAGTCGAATTCCATTCACCGGTAGAAATGTTCTGCTTCAGAGAAGTATTGAAAATATTAAACCCACTATTTTAGTTTTAAATAAAAGAGATCTGATTGCCAAAAAATATGAACGTTTGATAGCGGATAAAATTAAAGCGGAAGAAAAATATATAAGTAAAATTATATTCACAAATTGTAAAAATCAGTCATGTCACGGTGAGTTATTTCATATGACGGAGAGTGCCGATACGGTCTCTGTAGGGACTGGATATTTTGCTTCATTGGCTGTTGATTTCGATTTAGAGATCAAAGAAGAAGTTAAAAAAATATTGTCCATCAGAAATGAGAATTTAAGTATAATTAGTTCTATTAACTTTTAAATAAATTAAAACAAAACACTTACCAAAAACACTATTTATAATTATTTATGAAGAAACTAGTTACGAATCATTCGATTCATCATCAGTCTAGTCGAGTCTAAAGATGGAAGTTGATTGAGGATTGTTCATCGCGTGCTGAGTAGTGTGACGCAATACGGAATGTACCATCAAAAAATTTACTGTCTATGGCACGTGATGAACAATCTTCAACATCCATCTTTAGACTAGACTGATGATGAATCGAATGATTCGAAACTAGTTTCTTCATAAATAATTATAAATAGTGTTTCTGGTAAATGTTTTGTTTTAATTTATTTAAAAGTTAATATTTTTTTAACACTTATAATTAACATGTTATTTGAAATAACATGTTATAGATATAATAAGTTCGCCTCCGTAGCACATCATAATTTGCTTGGGTTTCAAGTTCTGTCTCGTCGCGATTTTTTTTTTTTTGTTTCGTTTTTTGAGAAATATTTATCCAATTTTCCTATTTTCCCAATCCTGTTTGGTAAACGACATTGGAAAGAGCATGAAATATGTATTAATATTGTCAAAACTAATTTAGAGATGGTACCTACAATGTTGGTTGTCAATGTGAAATATATATTTCAATAAATAGTAATTTTTGTATCAACTACAAATAGAGGTGGGTTCCGAGCTCTATTACACCATTCCCTAGTAAACCGAGGATGTCGCAACAGACGAAAGCGCTCGTGACTCACCTATTTGTTGTTGATACAAAAAATATTTATTGAAATTTAAATTGTTTATATAAGCTCGTTAATTTTATGTTCCTAGGTGTAAAATCAATCTTGCCAGCTCTACGACATATCAGTGAGAATATGGTCCGGTACAATCGAACGGAAGTGCTTAATACTACCGTTATGGTAATAGGTATACCCAATGTGGGCAAGTCATCCATCATCAATGCTTTAAGAAGTAATAACTTGAAGAAAGAGGGAGCTGCTCCAGTAGGAGCAGTGGCAGGTATGATACTTTTGTTACTTTCCTTATTCTATATAAATGAAGGTATTGTATTTAAGCAAACAAAATATCTCAAGAACGGTAACTGATTGAGAAGGGAAATTAACTGTTTATGTTATTGTTCTGTGCCCACTCTCTTTACGTGTACTCTTTCCTGACACGGTAACCTTCGCCTGCTCGAGTTAGATGTCGAGTTTTCAATGCTAGAGCCCAAATCTCGAGTTTCAGCCATTAGTCTGTGTATGTGTCTGTCCGTCTGTCTGTAAACAAGATATCTCAAGAACAGTAAGTGCTAGAGACGAATACGGATGTCAATTTTATGCCGGGAACGAACCTCGAAGCTTTTGGCTCAAATCGATGTTTGAAGTTTAATCTGCTGTTGGCGGTTCTGTAAGAGCTAGAACTCAAAATTTGGTGTCTATTTATATCAGTTACATGCATGGAATGCAAAATGACACTTTTGGTGGAAATCGAATCTACGCCTTTCGATTTTTGCCGTTTTTTACGAATCTCGCATGAAAAGAAAAGGGTAAGAGCTAGAGATTGAAATTTGGTGCCTGTGTTCATATCAATTGAATTCGAATGTACCGTTGGCGGTTTTCACGAAGCCTGTCTGGAAAGGGAACATATGTGCCAGAGACTTAATATTTGGTATGTATGATAAATGTCAAAATACAACTTGACAAATCGTACTGAGATATTTTGTTCACAAAACACGGATCAATGCCTGAAATTCGAGATTTGGGCTCTGGGAACGTCAAAACGTGTTTTGGCATTGAAAACTCGACATCGAAAATTTTGGGCTGATTTTTTTTATAACATCGTCCTTTTTCCCAACCCTGCTTCTCATATTTAGGCTGATTTTTTATAACATCGTCCTTTTTCCCAACCCTGCTTCTCATATTTATTATGATTTTTTATAACATCGTCCTTCTTTCCAGGAATTACGCGAAGTGTTCAGCAAGAGATTAAAATTTGTCATAAGCCCTTAATGTATGTTTTGGATACGCCTGGGATCAGTCTACCTAAGATTACAAATCTAGAATCAGGAATGAAACTGGCGGCATGTGCGACTTTGCAAGATCATTTAGTTGGAGAGATACATGTGGCGGACTATATTCTTTATCACATGAACTTAAATCAGAACTATAGATATGTGGATTATTTTGGATTGGACGAACCCACAGGTAACAAATAATGGATGAACAATTGATCACCCATTACGTATGGATGCTGGAAGTCTTATATTATTATTATTACACTTCATTGAATATATTTTGACTATTTAACAATATTAATAGAAACGAAGTAGGAATGTAGCCAATGAGGATTGAACCCAGCTTTATTGGTTGACGATTCTAAGGCCGTGTAAATACAGAAGTTTTGGTGTTAGGAAAAGCATCCAGTCTTTTAAAACTCTGCTGCAAAACAAAGATGAGAAATCATCAGGAAAATGCAGTTTCCGCAGTTTCCATGGATACTGTGAGGATTAAGCGAAGGTTACTGTGCCAGGACAGGGTACAGCTAAAGAGAATAGACAAAAAAAGGTTATGGTATGGTAGAATTAAGGAAAGCAACGCAAACCCCAAATAGAATTGAGAAAAGGTGAAGTAAAAGAAGACAAAAAATAGAAAAGAAGAACTAGACTAATAAAGTTCATTCAAAGGGCGAGGTTGATTCCTTAGTAATTCTCTTCCACTCAAGTCTTCTATGACTATGGTCCGTTTTTGGTTATTATTTTTAATAATGCCGCCCTCACAATGGCTGGTTCTACGCACCAGGAAGACCTGGATTGTATACCACCGCAGTTTCAGCCAAGGGCCATGAAAACCTTTTATCGTATTATTTATTCATTGCGCAACCAGTTTACCTCTCTATTAATATAAATAAATTCTCTAAAAAAATAATCTAATTTTAGTCTTAAGAACAGAACAGAACAAAATAAATAAATATGGTAATCTGAAAATGAAATAAAATGCAAAGATATCATAAACAGATCCAAAATAGCTTTTATAAATTTAAAACCGTTAGAAATTTTTTTTATCAATTGTTCAAATGACATGAAATATTTCACTTTTATTTTTTTCGTTTTTGAGAATATTTGAAATTTCAGAAAATTTCGGAGTCCTCTATTTTAAACCAGAACTTTTCGGTGTTTGTCAAAATGAGAGAGAAGAAGATGAAGTCATTACCCACGTTGAGAATCACTGGCTCAGTGCACTAATAATCAACATTGTATTTGATTTTGCAGATGACATTAACCTCTTATTAACAAAAGGTGCGATCAATAAGAATTATTATGTGAAATCTATGGATTTTAGTAGCAACTCATATAAATTATTTCCTAGCATATTGGACATGGCCAAAGCATTTCTCGCACAATTTAGAAAAGGCAACTTTGGATTTGTAATGATGGATCAGAAATGGCTGGACTCGTAACATTGCTAATGAGCCATCGAGTGGATTCATCGCGTACAATGATACATTGTTGAACTTTGAAAGAATAAGTTTTGTTTGATTTTTTACAGTAGGTAAATAGCAAGGGCTCCTGAGTCACTCACTCATCATCAACGTAGCTCTTCAATGGCTAAACCTGGAAACTTGAGATTAGATTGCTTTTAGAGTAAACATTTTACAATACTATTATACTTTAGCCCTGCGTTCATTGTCATATTGATACGCGGGAATGTTTTATTTTTAAGTCTGGTAAAAATCAAGTTCGAACGTTTTATCAGTCTTTCATGTTTACCTAGACGTTTCATTTTCAAGTCCTATGTACCTTCTCTTGTCAAGTGTCACTCTCATATATGCCCATAAATTCCGTATACGTTCTTTATAGTCCTGCTTATTTTTTTATTGCCTACTTCTGCACACATTTATCCATCAAGTCCTATTTGCATTTTCTTCTTGGGTTCCATTGGAAGTTTGTTCTTTAATTTTAAAATTTCCCTTCGGTAAAGCTGCATTAACCACATATTCAATACGTGCTTCGTTTTTACCTCTAATAATTTTAAATAAACCTTTATCACCAAATTGATCTCCGAATGTGCTGACCACTAACCAATAAGGAAGACCACTTTCTTCTCCCCAGCCAATTATTTTTACACTAGAATAAACATCAAGTTCTCCAGTAACAGAAACGAAGTATATACCTGCAATGAGAATGGAAAAACTTTTATTAAACACCTCGTTCAGTATGGTTTTGTATTTTTGGGTTACCTTACCCGGAAAGTGCCGACTAAGTCTAAGTCTACAAGGTCTATCTGACCATTTAGAACTGTAAGAGGTAGCCATTCTGTAGGGGTAGCGATGTTTCCCTTTAAATCAACTGTACTCCCCATGCCTAGATTCAGATTTAAAAATTGTTGATATGTGGTTACAGAAAAGGTTTTGATCTTATTAGCAGAAAGAAGACATTTGAGTGAAGATTTATTTTTTGCGCCAATATTAAGGACTTCAGCGTATACATTTTGAGACATACCCAGACCGATAGTACTGTAAAATTGCATTTTTAAAACAATCATTATCCCAATTCAACCAAATTTAAACAATAATTGTCAAAGATTTCACTTTTGAGTGTTTTAATGCACACCCTCCTCAGACAGAGAGATGAAAGATAGGAATCTCGACCGAGCGAGTACAATTGTATTTTGGCGAATGAAACAACTTTTGGGGAAAAGGACAAGTGCAAAAGATTCTGAACCAAATTAATGGAGTCACTTTTTGAAAACACAAAAAATCCTCCGCCTAAAGTATTAAAAAAAAGTGCACAAATGAAACAGCTCGGTCTGAAGAGAATATGCAATCTGTTGCCTAGGATTATTTTGCTCAGTTCTTAATGACGTTATTATTTTGTTACTTTGGCCACACCCGAAATTGATTGTGGACATTCTTTACAATTGAAAACTTTCGCCTTAATCCAAAATTAAAGGATATATTTTGATTGGAGACATTCTTTACACATGCAAACTTTCGCCTTAATCCGAAATTAAAGGATATATTTTGATTGGTGACATTCTTTACACATGCAAACTTTCGCCTTAATCCGAAAGTAAAGGATATATTTTGATTGGAGACATTCTTTACACATGCAAACTTTCGCCTTAATCCGAAATTAAAGGACATATTTTGATTGGAGACATTCTTTACACATGCAAACTTTCGCCTTAATTCGAAATTAAAGGATATATTTTGATTGGTGACATTCTTTACACATGCAAAGTTTCGCATTAATCCGAAATTAAAGGATATATTTTGATTGAAGACATTCTTTACACATGCAAAGTCTCGCCTTTTTTCCACTACTCTGCTTACATATTCCTAACGACCGCGCAGTTTTGTACTCATCTCTTTGTCCCGAGTTACTTACGACTACAGTAGATAAAGTACTTACCACTTTTATAACTATAAAAGTCCGTATAAATATACATATTGGCTAACACTGGCCCATTTTCAATTATTTCTTTCTGAATGTCGCTCGGCTCTACCCAGTAATATTTTTTGACTGTTAACATGAAAGAAAGAAAAAATCTTAGTTATACCCAGTGTAATTTTTTTTTTTTTTTTAATTTGACTTGACATCTCTTTGACATCTATTGGTTATTCGAGACGGGGGGGTTTACCCTTCATTTGCTGGAAACTTGCAAATCAGCTACCCAGATTGACCTCACCCAGCCTGAGTTGGGACGGAAAAATAGCCAGCATTACGAGGGCGCGAATCAACGACGAACGCCAAACCTCGCTGGGCGTTGCTTAACTTCAGTGATCTAACGGGAACTGGTGTATTCAACGTGCCATAGACGCTGGTGGCTCTAATGCAAACTGGATTTGATTTTCGATCGTCTGTTTATTCCACGATACTCTCGAACTCCTTGTTAGATTTTTATCAAACTTGGTATGGGCATTCATTGGTGTAATGTATTGTCCAACTGACAGAGAATGTTAACGTTTTTTTTTATCTTTTGGAATAATTCAGGGTCGTAGTTACGGGGTTCACTATTTGAAAATAGTATGATATTGTCAGAGGGAAGCTTGGCTCCCTCTCCCAAACCTAATAAACCTTAGCAAAACTTGATCCCAAGAATCAGTAAAGCAGGGACACCCAGTCACTGCCGAACTAAGATTGGAAAGTACTGTACGACGTCATCTCGGACACGGCAAGGAACATAAACATGAGAAATCATATTGCCAGAGAGATGAAGGTCGACAGCAGTATAAAGTCCTAGGAGATTTCCTAAGAAGGGATCAGATCAGTTTTAGACATAGGAAGTGCACCAGCTCCGAACGACCAAGACCAGCGCCTGTTTCACCACAATTATAAGATCTGATCAAGTGTTACATCAAACTTCCTTCCATCGTATCCAGCAGACAAAGGTCATCTCATGCCATCTCAAACATCCCAATCAACCCACAAACCTTTTAAAGTCTCTCACAATATTTTCAGTGGTTGACGAAAATAATAAATAAATAAAAAAAATTGAAATAACTCCACAGTTGTGGATTAAAAAGACCGGTTAATAGAAATATTTCAAATTCAATTTTTTTAAATTTGGTCAAGTGATACATGAGTAACATGAGCCTTAAAATGTCACCTCCGTTCGCTTCTCCCATTCAAGTAAATAATAATTCATAGATTGTGGATTCGGAAAATGGTACACAAACTGATTGATATAAGGATAACAAAAAGTTTTTGATGGCTGCATTGTGATGGTATACATTCCTGGTGGGCTCGGTTATCGCGAGGACGGACTAATCATTTGTTCCCAACCGAGGTTAAATAGAAACTTTAAGCACTTCGGAAAATTGATAATTGAATTGCCCCCCCCCCCCAGTGATCGAACTCGGTTCTCCCCAAGGGGAGGCGTTTGTATAACTTTTTTTAGAAATGAGACCTGATACCACCCCCGTAAAATGGTCTACAGAACCTCTGCTTAAACTTCTTGCTCAATTTTAAGAAAGACTTTGTTTAATTCGAAAAAGGTACATTTTTTTTTCAAACTTACACTTTATTTTGTCCCCGAAAAAGTCTTTAGGGTATTTTTCATTTGTACATCTTGTGTGACATTTTGGTTTGGGTTTTTCCAGTTTATTACAAAATGGCAATGAAGTCTGTGTTGGAGTGTGGTTACATTTAGGAAAGCTTACAGGTTGACATCCATCATCTTCTTGGTAACCACCGGTGACTAGGCCTCGTTTATGAACAAAGTTCCAAGCATAGATGGAGAGTCCAGAGGAGCATACGCTAGTGTTCGGCCATTGACACGTCTTACAGCACGATGCAACGTACTCAGCTGATAGAAGTTGTTTTATTTTTCCATTACTATGAATGCAAAGTCGATCACTGGCAACACTTGTAACAGCAAAGGCCTGTGAAATTTCATATAAGGTTTGATACTAGTCCGTTTTCTTCAACAGGGTTGCAACAATATCCTATATTATTGATTCTAATTCAAACTACAAAGAATATAAAAAGTCACGAACGCTTTCGTCTGCAGCGACATCAGCTGTTGAACTTAACTAAAATCTAAGAAGCAGAGCAAGATTTGGTTTATGAACCCCACTAACTAAAAATGTACATAAAAAATCAGTGGCAAGTTCTCCTAACTTTCTCCGTTCACAAGATATAAGCCAATTCTGAATACCTTCTCGTAAATCATTCTAGATCTAGAAAATAGTGTCTAGCTTCTTAGAAAGAAAACCTCATATTATACTTGTTATGTATAAATAAAAATAAATATTCAAAATGCCATTCTCTACATCTTTGATTTTAGCTCAGTTTACGAAAGCGCTCGTCACTCATTTAATATTTGTGTTTTGATACATTTCTAAAATACATATACAGCGTGTCCCAAAATGACCGGTCACCCCCCTTAACTTTTGAACGGGTTGGAATTTTTGAATTTTGAAAAGTCTAGGGATAGGAACAGGGACATGGCCAACCTGTAGGTTATGGTGAGATCTAGGTTCGGCCTCCCGGAAGTGACTTTTATTGACAAAATGTGTTGATTTCTCGAGAAATTTAAATGGAATGGTACTTTTTTTGATTAATTAAATAAAAGTTCAAATATAATGATGACTAACTTTCATTTATATTTAAAAAAAAAAATCATCTGGGGCGGAACTAGATGGGTCTAAAGTTTCATCATTTTACACCCTATATAATGTCCCCCGTTTTGAATTTTGATGTAATTGTTCACGTAGAGGGTTCCAAAAAAGGTTTAACATACATCGAAATAATGAAAATGTACATTTTCAATTGTCAGTGTCGTAGTTCAATTGTCAGTGTCAGATGGGTAAATCAAAACTTGTTATTTTTCTGAAGGTTAAAATGAGGCATTTCCGTTAAAAAGTTTGAAGTACCAATAATGGAAATAAAATAAAAAAAAAAAAATCACTACGGCATAACCACTCAAGGCACAGAAGTTCTCCCACCCATCTCCGTTCGCAGGATATAGGGCAATTCCAAATACTTTTTGGTCTAATAACACTTAATTAACTGGTTAATTGTTATTTTTAATAGAACCCACTTACATAAGACGACGCGCATGGACCCTGGTCGGGTACAACTCCAATAATTGAAGAACAAACTTTAAAATGTTCTCTAGCATCAAACTCTTTTGGAATGTCCTCTGAGGTCACTTTATATTGCTGCTTTCGACTTTCCGTTGGTTTTGGAAATTCTGGAATTCTTTGCGGAGGTTTTGAACCAAATATTCGTAAGACATCTTCTTTCGTTAGATTGGATGGGAAATTTCTTCCTGCCTGTAACAAATATTTAAAGATCATTCTTTGTCAATCGGTTTTATAAATTACTTGCCTACATTTCTGTGGGAATACAAAGTAACAAAAAATGAATTGATTGCATAAAACGCTGATCAAACAAAGAAACATAGATGCAAAATATGCCACTTTGAGATTTACGAGCTTTTTAAATATCACAAACACTTTTGAATTTTTTGGGTTTATAATTTTCAATAATAAAAGTTTGGAATAAATCACGATTAAAATAACCGCCCCTGAAATGGTAGAACCAAGTGAAATGCGAATATAAAATTCCAATTAAATCGTTCAACCCTAAATGCTAAAAGTATGGCGGACGAATGCATTTTTATTTATTCGAATTTTGGAAATCTTTTTTTGAGAAGTCCCACCGAGTTAATGTGTTTGTCCAATTTACTAGATTCGGAAAGATTAAGATCTTATTGTGGAAAATAGATCACACCTACTTCAGATTTTGTGCAGTTCCACGGGGATGACATCCTCACGGGTTTAGCCCACCTGAGCTGTTGGTTTAAAATAACAAAGAAACTCTGTTGTTATGTTTGTGTTACACCTCTTTCCCACTAGCGCGAAACGTTTTATTTGCTGTGACGTTTTTTCCCTTTGGCACATGCATATAAATTGGAGTGTTCCCATTACAAACGTTTTTCTGTCGACGTGGTAAAAAAACGCCACGTTTAATTTTGGCATAGCGTGACGAGGGACCAAAAAATTTCGATGATCTTGTGGCATGTGTAATTAAATTGAGATTAGTCTGAAAGGAGGGACGTATGTATCAATGAACATTCGTCTCTCCTTTCAGAGTTTAGTATGTTTTGAGAATTTGTTAGGAAAGTACCCATTTATTATTTTGCGATAATGATTTTTTTTTTCAAATGGGAACACCACTATCCGTGAAGTTTTATTTCTGTCAACGGGAAAAATGTTGAGTGGAAACGAGGTGTTCAGGTAAAATCATATTGCAGTGATTGACATGGTTGGGGACCCACGTCAATGATTAGCCTACAAGATTATATGTATGATGGCATTTAAAAACTTTAGAAGCATACATACGAAAACTTATTTGGGTGCTGGAGAGCAGTCTTATACATTTGGTTGCCCTCGGACAGGGCCATGCCACTATTGATTGATGTTCCCCATTACCGAAGATCGGAAAGTTTTGAAAATCATGAAGTTAGCTACTGGTCTGAATTTTAAAACAGGATTTTTGTAAAAACGAATATGAAAAGTGATCCAAATTGACATTCTATTTTAGTTTTATATTTTAGTTTTTTAATTCTATAAATAAATAATCATAACATGTCTATCACAGGTAGCCAAATCGTTTCTGGATTATTCCAAGGTTTTTGTTGTTGTTAACGTGTCAGTGCAGAGAGCCACAATATCTAAAGAATCACTTAAGAATATTTTATTATGTTCTAGGTTGGTAAGGTCTGCATTCTAATAAATGGTTTATTATGATCTCGGGCAATAGTTCATATAGTTTGATTAATTATAGCTCTTCTTTTATCTAAAGATTTGATTCAATGCCAGATCTAATTAGCAGCTTTTGGAATAACTCACCTTCCATGGTAAACCAAGTTGGTTTAGTTGTTCAATATATTTGTCGGATAAGTAATGGACATGCCGCCCATCGGCAACCAAAAATGTCACTAGAAAGCCAAACAAATTGAATGTCAGCATCTGTAACAAAAGTTACCGAACTGTCACTAGAAAGCCAAACAAATTGAATGTCAGAATCTCTAACAAAGTAACCCAACTGTCACTAGAAAGCCAAACAAATTGAATGTCAGCATCTGTAACAAAAGTTACCGAACTATTTCAAAGACAACCAAAGCTGTCACTAGAAAGCCAAACAAATTGAATGTCAGCATCTGTAACAAAAGTTACCGAACTGTCACTAGAAAGCCAAACAAATTGAATGTCAGCATCTGTAACAAAAGTTACCGAACTGTCACTAGAAAGCCAAACGAATTTAATGTCAGCATCTGTAACAGAAGTTACCGAACTGTCACTAGAAAGCCAAACGAATTGAATGTCAGCATCTGTAACAAAAGTTACCGAACTGTCACTAGAAAGCCAAACAAATTGAATGTCAGCATCTGTAACAAAAGTTACCGAACTGTTACTAGAAAGCCAAACAAATTGAATGTCAGCATCTGTAACAAAAGTTACCGAACTGTCACTAGAAAGCCAAACAAATTGAATGTCAGCATCTGTAACAGAAGTTACCGAACTATTTTAAAGCATCACCATTTGTCAGCGCTTTCCTTAGCGGCACTGGTTGAGAGACAAATTCTCCTGGAAATAATTCCATGAATAGAAGAAGGCGTTCGTGAGTGGAACAAACGGAGAAAAAAACGGACGTTTAAAGAAAAATCGTGTATTTAAAACAAATTGAATGTCAGCATCTGTAACAAAAGTTCACTTCGTTCGGTCAACATAAATAAACTTTACAGAAAGGCTATGCCTCCTCAGAAGGAACACACCAGATGTTCGATAGCATGTTTTTTCTTACCGCAACAGAGATTGGTAGTATACTGTCAATTTTTAATAATTATTAGGTACCTATATCAATGAAAACTATATTTTTTTAAAAAAGATGTAAATCAGTGGAGGAATCTAGAAAATCGACTAGTTAAATCTACCTTGGTGTACCCTTACGATTTTAACTTGCTATGAAAATAAAGAATAAAACTCTGCCCATGTAGCACATGGGTTTAAGTATTAAGTAGTTCCGTGAACTAGTGATGTGTGGAATAATTTGGCGATTTGAGTAGACTAGAATCGAATATTTCACGAACTTGGGTCCAGTGGCCTATTCCACAAAGCAACTTTGCACTCCAAACTTTGCACTCCAACTTCTCAATTTCTGTTCCATGAACGTTTTTGAGAAGTGCAAAGTTGGAGTGAAAAATGGAGTTGTAATGCAAAGTAAATTTCATTGATTTGTTTACTTTCTGTTCCATGAAACTTTTATGATTGCAAAGTGAGGGGTAAAATGTGTCTTTCTCTGCAAAGAACTTTTTCACTCCTCAGTTTACTTTTGAATAATAATAATATTAAACTTTTGGATATTAATTAATATCTATATATATATATAAAAGAGAACATAGAATATTTTGAATATTGGAACTAAACTCAACTTAACTGAACACACTGAAAATAAATCAAATTAGAAGAAAAATAAAATCGGTACGTAGATAATTTAGTGAATTTTGAGAATGAAATCGAGATGAAAAAAATGTAAACAACTTCTCATTAGGCCAGTGTAAGCAATATAATGAGGAAGATTTTGAAAATCTTCTTGGAACACAAATATTCCTCATTTTTTTTTGAAAAGTGCGAAGTGAAAAGTTGCTTCGTGGAATAGGCCAAAGATATAGAATCATTTTCTGTTGCGCCGACTCGAATACTGCCACTTCAACTAATCACTTGTTCTCTCCAAGTCCAGATCTCCCTAACCCAGTGGCAGATACAGGTCGCATAAAACATATCCCTCTCGCGAAGTCTCGAAACCTTGGCAAAGCTCGTGTATTAAAAGTATAATCAGAGCAGTGTGATAAAACATAGTCGGGGGGGGGGATATTCATGAGATGCGTGGACTCGAAATTCGTACACTCAGTACACAATTCACTTTCTACAGTTATTAGGCTCGAGTCTCAAATTTTCTTATTCGAGTCTACTCGAGTAAGGTATCAGAGTCGGAACATCACTACTGTGAATTATTGATAAGGTCATATTAGGCAAAAACTAATCAGCTAATTTTATGGACTTAATGAATGGCGAAGCCAAGGCGGACAATGACTTCAATAGGTAGTTATCACGGAACTCACTTCGTTCGGTCCATAAATTTACTTTTATGTTGACTGTGGCTGTTATGATATTTCCGTATTTATATACAAAGGAATTCTATAGCCATTCGAACGGCTCAACCTACACTCTTGAAATTTTGGTGGCGGTCCTAAGTTAAAGTATAGTTTTTTGTTATGATTTGTTAAATTGTATGACCAACATTGTAGAAATCTCCCAATTTGGACACTTTTGGAGATGGCCCACTTTTATTTTTTTTGAAAAAATCATAAAAATTGATAGGAAAAATAAAATATCTTTAATTTTTACCAAAATTTAATGGAGACCGCTTGAATTTGGGAATTTTAAAATTGAATTCATGCGTAACTGTAAGTGAAAAAGAGCTTCTGTATAAAAATAAAGGAGCTTTCGAATATAATTCGATAAGTTTAAAAGAAAAAGCTTCGTTCCGCCCCAGCAACAATCGAAAACTCGATTTTTTTCATTAAGCAAGATTTACTTGTCATTGTTATTGTTTCATTTTAGATTTGCTCTCTAAAATTAGAATAAATATTTTGCCAGAAAATATAGTCGCCACTCAGTGACAAGTGTTCATGGTCAATTGTTATCGAATTACTGTTACAGTTGTAAATAATGGAATTTTGTAGATATCTTTATGATGCGGGATTAGATACCCGCAATCAGTAGATCAATTGAACTCCTATCAATATGTCGTCTGACAAATTCCAGTCCAGAGTATGAAATACTAGTTCATGTAGGCAACTTTGTATTGATTTCACTACTCCTATCAATATATCATCTGACAAATTCCAGTACAGAAAATGAAATAGAATTTCATGTCGGCAACTTTGTATTGATTTCACAACTCCTATCAATATATCATCTGACAAATTCCAGTCCAGAGTATGAAATAGTAGTTCATGTCGGCAATTTTGTATTGATTTCACAACTCCTATCAATATATCATCTGACAAATTCCAGTCCAGAGTATGAAATAGAAGTTCATGTGGGCAACTTTGTATTGATTTCACAACTCCTATCAATATATCATCTGAAAAATTCCAGTACAGAGTATGAAATAGTAGTTCATGTCGGCTACTTTGTATTGATTTCACAACTCCTATCAATATATCATCTGACAAATTCCAGTCCAGAGTATGAAATAGTAGTTCATGTCAGCGACTTTGTATGCGTCTTTCCTTTAGCGGAAAGAATTCATATTTTTTTCCACAAATAGATACGGAAATATCTGGGATAGCTGACATATGAATCAAGATAGAGTAGACTTTATATTTTTCTCGACTTCTTGGGGGGGGGGGGGGGGTCCCAGTCATTTTCGATATCTTTTAACGTTTGGGCTATGCATTTTTTTTTGTGCTAACATGTAATTATCTCCCCTTTTACTTTGTACGTATACTAGACAGTGCTGGATTTATCATTACGCTGAGTAGGCTGGAGCCTAGAGCAGCAGATGTTAGGGGCGGCAAATTTTGGCGAAATGAAATTGTTTTATGCATTGATTACAAAAAGAAACCTCTGGTTGAAGTTAAATAATACCGTTTTTGTTGGTTTTCGGCCGCCTTTTAAATTAGAGATTGAAATTTGGTGCCTATTTTTATCAATTTATGCCTAGAAGAGGCCGAATTGTCAGGGTAATGGCGTAGGAGGTGTAGCTTTACAAATTAAAATTAAGAAGCATAAAAATATCGATTTCGCCTGTAAAGAAAGTCTGCTTCTTTATTTTACATTGACAGAGATTTTAAGAATGAAAACAAAATAGGGTTTCGAATAAAGTTATTTATATTTAGGAAGTTCTATATTATGCAACCTTGCTGATGTTCGCAACTTTGTATGTATCTTTTGCCATGGCTGTATTTTTTGTAATCAGCAAATACAAGATGTCTTTGATCTTGTGTAGAGGGGTCCTAGTGATGGACGCGAGACGAGACAGGCCTCGTCTCGTCTCGTGATTTTTTAACGAGACGAGACAAAATCCGTGTCCCGTCTCGAAACCAAAAAGTCTCGTCCCGTAAAAACAAGAGAAATTCCTAGTCTCGTGAAATATAGGTACCTATACTTTCAAAAATCCGACTTAAAATTGTTGGACCTTTTCCTGGAGATTCTAGCAATATAATATTTTTACGTTGTAGCATATATTATATTAGGAACTAGCTGTTTCGCCCGTGCTTCGCTACGATTCTTATATTGCGAGTTTTGTTTTTAGGGACAATGGAAATTGGGGGGGGGGGGTGTGTTGNAAATGGGGGGGGGGGGGGTATTGGTTTGTGCACAGCCTGTATATTGCAACCTTTAAAACCCAACATTTAAACGGTTTGCCAGACGCCTCTAAAATGGCACGGCCATTCTGACTATTATTATTTTCTAAATTTTATTTTACCCGTTCCCGGTTTCGAACCTGTAACTCCGGAATGGCTGGCCATACTTTTGCAGAAAATGTCCCAAAATAAGGACTAAATGGTCACCTAAAATTTTCTCGCTTTGAGTCGATATGTTGTCGCGACAAATTTTAAGATATCGGACTGTGAATGTCCGATTTTGGTGAATAAATTATAAATTTGGCCGTAACTCGAAAACGGGCTTGACATATTTTAGTTCTGATAATTTCCCTGGGGTCGTAGATCATGATTTTTTTTTTTGGGGGGGGGGCCATTCCCATCATCTTGATACCCAGTAA
>CM022881.1:8733905-8765500 GCA_012654025.1 Pachypsylla venusta
AAAAAAAAAAAAAAAAAAAAAAAAAAAAAAAAAAAAAAAAAAAAAAAAAAAAACTAGTTTTACAGAGAGATAATGTAAACAATGTGTAAATATAGGGTTTTACATGAAAAGACAGTTTTCAAAGCAGGACCGCCTGGTGGTTGTCAGGCGCCAGCGGCGAGATTTCGAAATGCGCCCCCCAACGATAAATGTTTCTAGAAATAAAAGGCGTAGCAAAGCCCTATTAGACCGGCATCGGGGGTGGTCCGCCCCACAGTTTCTACGCCTCTGCCTCTCTATTAGGTGATGTACTCTATCGCACCCAAGAGATAGGTTTTTTTTAAACTCTTTCAGTATTTGTCTTCTTTAAGAGGTTTGGATTTCTTCCGTTTTTCCATATCACCGAGGAGGTAATAGAACGAATGCATTTTTTCATAGAGGAAATCGCCAAGAGCTCTGTCTTACTTGGGAATTTAATATTAAACTTCAACCTAAGTTTTATTTTGAATTTTTTTGTATGAAATTCATATGAATAGGCTTAAAGTTTAAAGTTCTAGCTATTGCCGTTCTCACTTTAAGCAGGATATGGGAAAACCACTAAAAACGGCATATAACCGCCAACGGTATATTCAGTTACCACCAAAAGCTTATTTTGCCGTTTATGGCATAAAACTGACGTCTCTAACACTTGCTGTTCTTGAGATATCTTGTCCACAGACACACACACACACACACACACACACGGACCAATGGCTGAAACTTGAGATTTGGGCTCTGGGGACACCAAAACGTGTTTTGGCAATTTCAGTCCATTACAATACTTTCCTTTTTATAGGATAAGGAAGGTAGAAAAAAATCTTCCTTACTTTGCACTTTGTTATGTAAGTATCCCAAAAAGTATTTTCTGCGTGGCATTGAAAAAGAAGCACAGGGTTAGATGATATACACTCACCGCACTCGCGTTTCACATTTGATGGCTTATACCGAAAAATTTTTCGGGGGGGGGCTATAGCCGGCCAGCCCCCCCTTGTGTACGCCCCTGTCTGCTACCGTTTGGGCTGTGGTATTGTAACAGACAACCCCTCACACATAGGTACATGGTACATAGATACACACAAATTTCTGATTTATATATTAAGATATAGGTATTAGTGTAGATACATAATATGTATTATGATAGATGATAGTTATATATACAGGGTGTTTTTTAAAAAACGTTCCACCCCTAAAAACTCGAGAATCGTTTGAAATTCGGAAAAACGCAAAAACACGTTCGAGAACCGTTTGAAATTCGGAAAAACGCAAAAACACGTATTTCTTTATTTTTGGTGGGAAACTGTTTTTAGGGGGGTCTCAATTTTTTTGACACTATCAGGGACCGCCCCAGGGAGGTCTACTTCGGAATCTTAAATAGAACCACCCATGTTGTGATACATTTTTAAAAATACCATTCAATTCTTAGTTTATTACAACAAATTTCTGATTTCTGCATTAAATAGGGCCGGAGTTATGGGCTCTCAAACTTGACTGATTTTAATATTTTTCTTATCTTAATTTAATGCTTGTATTAGATAGGACGAGCATGACAGTAATTTATCCTTCATTTACCTTAAATAAGATGCTCAATGTGTCCTCCAAGTTGCTCCATGCAGAAATAAAATCTCTGTTCGGTCTGCCGCAGGACGTTTTCAAGTATTTGAGGGGTAATATTTCTGCATTTGGTGACTATGCGGTTTCAAGTCGTTCATATCCCTCGTTTTAGTTTGATAAACAACGGTTTTCAAATGTCCCCAGAGAAAAAAATCCAGTGGTGTCAGATCAGGTGACCTTGGTGGCCATTCAATGGAGCCTCTACGTCCGATCCATCGACTCGGAAAGCTATTGGACAAAAAGTCGCGGACAATTCTGGAGTAATGGGGAGGCGCACCGTCCTGTTGAAAAATTGAATCCTCGAATCCAATATTCTGAGGCCCCTCACCCTCAGAAAGTTCTCTTATTCTTGGAATTATGTCATTTCCCAGCATCTCAAGGTAGCGGTCTCCTGTGAGGGTCCCCTCAAAAAAGAAAGGCCGCACAATTTGGTGTTTGTAAATACCAGCCCTGACATTTATTTTTTGGGGATATTGAGAATGACTTATGAATAGTTCATGAGTGTTTTCTTGTGACCAATATCGACTGTTTTGAGTATTAATTTTTCCGTCTACGAAATAACTACTTTCATCAGAAAAGCAAACTTTTTTAAATAGTTGGGATGAGTCAGGATTCGGTTTGTAATGATTTCGCAAAATTCTATTCTTCGGTCCTCGTCTCCTCCACCAAGCTCGTGGACGATCTTCTGTGTACAAGGTTTGAACTTGTGCTTTTTTAGCAATTTCCTGATAGTACTTACGGAAACACTCCTTTCAATCCTTTCATGTAACTGTCTAAGGGAAGATTTAGGGTTCATTTGTATCTCTCCTAACACACCAATTTCTATCACTTCGTCCGTACATGGTCGCCCCGAACCTTCCTTGCGACCTACACTGCCCGTTTGACTAAACTTTTTAATCAGACGGGATACGAACACATGTGAAACGTTTTTCTGAAATCTAGCATTGAACTCTCTAGCAGCACGACGATGATTCTGGCCGATAGAATAATAAAAAACTAAAATCTTGACTTTTTCCTTAACTGTGTAAGCAAAACTAAGACATAAAAAAACTGAAAATATAACAAAAAGGAAACTGCAGACATGAGAAAAGTCAAACGACACGCTAGCGAATTGAATCATCTTGAAAGACTAGATAAGGAAATCAGTATTTCCCAAAGGCGACTTGAAAAGATACAGCAAAGGCATAATTTTTATTTTTGCCCGCCAAAAAACAAATAATTCGTCAAAAACATTCTCTGACTTGACCAGAGCCGGAATAGCGCATAAATAGCATCAGAAAGTATACCATTAGAAAGCTTATTGAGCGTAAAAATTGAGGCCCCGTAAAATAAGTTACCCCCTAAAAATAAAGAAATACGTATTTTTGCGTTTTTCAGAATTTCAAACGGCTCTCGAGTTTTTAGGGGTGGAACGTTTTTTTAAAAAACACCCTGTATATATATATATTAATTCAGACTACCTGTTTTAAGGGTCCAATTTTGTGCCTGTGGAACCAACCATAAGTCGTAACGAATGGAAATAGACTTCTCATGGCGAAAAATTTGGAACTCTCACTAAAAAATTTAGCGAGAAGTTCCAACACGAAGGAAGCCCATTTCTGGGCATCCAGGGCCTAGCAACTTGCAAACCTTTCACCACCGTGAATTTAAAATAACATTAATCCTACGGACACGAATTCACTTTTTATTGTACGCTGTACCTAAAAACAAATTCGTCAATGTATTTCTTATGGGAGAAAATCGTTCGGAAAATCTTCTGTGATTCCGTAAGACCACGTGATTGATTTTATCTTTGGAAGCCCATAACTCGAAAACTGTGCATTTATTGAAAACAATATTTCTAACCAGGAAATTTTCGAGATTTTGTGGTTACGTTTGTGCATGGGGAAGTGTCTCTCTTTGATACAGTCATACCTATCCCTAAAATCGCCAGTCTGGTAGGTCAAATCATGACTCAAACCTTAACGGTTCAGGCGGTAACAATATGTTTGAGATGTTGATAATCAACCGATATGAACTCAGTTTTTCAACTTTTAGCTTTCTAGGATCAGTAAAACCCCGAGAAAATAGAAAAAATCATAAATCAACGGTTCTATTATGCCTCAAATTTTCAGCCTTGTAGGTTTAGTGGGTCTCGAGTCCTAGAAATATAAAATTTCTGGTATCAGTGGATCCCATGATATTCGAGGCGTTGAGATAACACCGAAATAGATTCCTACCCCTAACTCATTGCTTTCTATCAGCCCTCCAAATATCAGTTTTCTAAGATAAGTAGATCCCGAGATAATTGAAGCGTAATTAAACGCATATCAACATCACAACGTATTCCCGTCATGTATCATAATATTCCCTTTTATGCCTCGAAATTTCAGCTCTCTTAGTTCGGTGAATCCTGTGATATTTGAGTCGTTGACCAAACAAAAAATACATTCATGTCCAATAACTCCTTTAGTTCTATCCAGTCGTCAAAATCTCAGACTTCAGTAGATCCCGAGATTTTTGAGACGTTGCAAATCAGGGAACATGGCTGTCATGAAATCCAACAGGACCCACAAATGTAAAAATTTAAAAGTCGTCCACTTTGATAAAAATATACTCATTCACCCAAGTATTATAATATTTTAAGCAATGAGCAATGTCTACAGCCGAAGGTTCTCAAATCTAATTAAAAATTCTATTCAGCCGCCAAACTTTAGCCTTTCGGCATTACTGGATTCCGAGAATTTTAAGGCGTTGACAAATCAGGGAAAATGGCTGTCACGAAGCTCCCCATATTATATTAACGCCAAAATATATCCCTTTCACCGTTCTCAATGAGGAATGAGGTCTATTAAGCCCTAAAAAATCAGCTTTCAGTGGATCTCAACATATTTCAAGCATTGACAAATCAACGGAAATGGCTACGACGGCGTCCCACAAAAAATATAGGCAACCAATTTCGTGCATCCTAACTCAATGGGTTCTATTACCCTTCACATTTTAGCTATCTATGCACATTAAATCCGGATATTTTGGGTAGCACATGGTCTACTTAGAACGGGCAGTTAGTACTTTCTGAAATTTAATCGTTCGGAAAATCTTCTGTGATTCCGTAAGATTTTTTTTTAAAAGAAGCACTCTTCCTAACATAGCGGATCAGTTTGGCATAAATTGATACCTACCTACCATGTGAATAGATGGATAATTTACCGAAAAAATCACTTGATTGATTTTATCTTTGGAAGCCCATAACTCGAAAACTGTGCATTTATTGAAAACAATACTTCTAACCAGGAAAAGTTTTTACTGTATGATAAACCCACAAAAAAGGGGAGGGGCTAATGAGGGAAAAGTACGGTTTTTCGATTTTTCCCTTTATTTGTATGTCAAAATACACCCCTCCACCAAATTTCGTGTTTCTAGCTCCACTGGAAGTGCCTCATAATATTGATGAGTGAGTGAGTGAATGAATGAATAAGTAGTAAAATTAGGACTTTTTGTACCCCTGTATCTTCTGAAGTTTTTATCTTCGGGCTTTCAAATTTCCCATGTGACATTTCATAGTGTTCCTTATGTTATGTTCCAAATTTCAAGTTATAATCATTATCAGGAACAGAGTTAGGAGGGTAGGGAAAACAGTACGAAGCCCTTCGTGTAAATATACACACTGCGTGCGTCAGGCCGGAACTTGGCCTGGCGCACTGCCGTGCGCCTAGATCAGTTCTGCAAATTTCACATCGTTACGATAAAGTGTTAATATACTTGAGCGTGTTAGAGTTGCCAAAATTATAATATACCTACTAGCTTTGTTTCGAGAAGATGAGAGAAAAAAATGAGAATCAATCTGACTTTCACATTAGTTATCATATTACCGAGGTACAACCATTTAAAAGCGATCCGAGTATACCACATATAGATTACATATTACCTACACGTTTGTTAACCTATGTAGAACATGGGGAATAGTAACGGGTTGTTAAGCTGCGTAGAACGTGTTGGGAGTCGTACCCAGCCTAACCTTGCGCAGCCTTCAACACGAATTTTAATTTTTTTGGAACCTAACCCAATACTACTCCTAACACGTTCTACCCAACAAACTTACTGCTGTTCAGGTCAGTTTTATGATTTTGAGTAGGAACAACCACTTCAATACCATTATATCAGCGAAGCAAAGCCAAACTTACACGAAACTATACCACATAATATAATTACATGGAGTAGTGTTGGAATGGAATATTGGGTTGCGAATAAAATATTCAAATTTTTTCAACCTGTGTTGACCTTGAACGCATTTTTTTTTAAAAAAAAAAAAATAAGCCTTAACGGCTTAGTTCTCAAAATATGAGGAAAAAAGATTTTCCAAGATGTTGACCTCACATGGCCCCGCCAACAAAATATATGATTGGAAGTGATCAGATACCCTTTAGGGCATATATACGTGTAGAATGTGACAAAAGTTTGGTCCCTATAACCCGCCCACAAAATATATGACTCAATGTGATCAAAAGCCGTTTAGGGTCAGACGTTTAGCATTTCACAAAAGTTTAGTTGCAATAACATAAACAGTTCTCATAATATTGAGGAAAACCGAAATTCTAAAATGGCGATCTCACACGGACCCGCCCACAGAATATATGACTCAAGGTGATCAATAGCTTATAAGGACCAACCGTGTAACATCTCTCAAAATTTAGATCGCCATAATATATATTAACCAATATTAACCAGTGGAAAATTCATGGCCAGATTTTGATTGAAATTTGTGCAAAAATCATGAATTTCATTACTAGGAGGGATAACTATTCAGTATTATCATTAAAAATATGAATATGAGTACTTTTACTATTTATATTAATTACCGAACAAATTAAATATTATATACAGGGGGCGGCAAATTCATTTTGCCTAGAGCGTCAAATTCTCTTGAGCCGGCCCTGCATAGAGGACATACTTTTATACATATATACATACATACAAACATTCATTTTTATATATATAGATAGATGTAAAAATCGAAAAAGCCGAAAATCTCGAAGAAAATTAAAATTATATATTTTTTATAAAGTATGAAAAAATGATATTGCAAGTAATATACAGGGTGGGACTCGGAAATGCCCTTTTTTGAAACGCTAATAAAAACGAAAGTATTATAGATAAAGAAAAATTGAATCACAAAGGTCGGAATTTTATTTTCAAGTGGTTTTGAATACAATATCTTGAAAGTGATGCCTGTTTTTGTCATTGCTGAAGACGATTTTGGAAATTTCTATATACCTACACGTTAAAATATTTCAACAGAGATTTGTTCAATTTCTTAACGAATGAATATCTTTAGCTCATCAAGATTTCTTGGACGATGTTTGAAAACTTCTGCCTTCAGATAGCCCCAGAGAAAAAAATCACAAGGCGTGAGACAGTAAAAGTGAGCCTAATCACTGAAGAATACAAGAGCGTCTTGCGGTAAATTTTCAATCATCATTTGGGATGCCGTAACTCGGTTTTCAAAGTCTTGTGGTAACAGCTGTTACACGATAACCATCTTGTGGGGTTGGAAACGGAGATCTTTGTGAAGAATTCTACGCGCAGTGCTATCAGAGAGTCCAAGGGTGATTGCATGTTTACGGACAAAGCGCTTTGGTGACTTTAAAATTGACTGTCGAACCGCCTCCACATTGTCTGGAGTACTCACAGTTCGAGCTGGTCCTGGAGACTTCTTTATCACACTTCCCGTTGTTCTGAAATTCTCCACCCAAAGTAAAATTTTTTTGCGGACGGGACGAGAATCTCTGGGTGAAATTCTGAGGCGGACTCGGAATGCACGCCGTGTCGCCACAATGGAATGCCCGTAAGAGAATTATGTTTCCACTACAAAGGATTTGTGTTCTTTGGACCACCTCATCTTTCTTTGATCAAGGGGTTTGAAAAAATTACAAAAAAAAAGAAAAACTTAGAGGTGAAGAAATATTCCACAAAAACGGAAAAATGAAAACTTGTGTTTTCCAAGAGAAAAAAGCTACTGGTTAAAATCTTTTCACAAAATGGGAAAATTCCATTAATTTTGCGTCCAGGGAAACTAGCCCCGTCAACCTACGATTTTTCGTTGCGATACAGAAGCATTTTCAAAAAAGGGCATTTCCGGGCCTCACTCCGTACTTACAATTTCAGCTTTCTAGGATAATCAGAACTAGAGAGATGGCAGGTGCCGCTAAAGCGATACAAGGTGTCTGCGGGATTTTTTTTTATGAAAATCGAGTTAAGGCCAGAAGGATCCCAAATGTAAAATCCCCCCTCTTAGAATTTACCACAGTGGTCGAGGGAAGCGCGAGGTGGAAAAAAAAAGCTCTGGTGTGAACATCACACAACTTTCCTTATACATTTTTATAGAATTTCCTAACAGCCAAAGGAGTCATAAAAAGAAGTTGTCTGAAGAGATAACTCTTTCAGTATTTGTCTTCTTTGATAGGGGTTTGGATTTCTTCTGTTTTTTTTTTGTTTTTTTCACATCACCAGGAGGTTATAGAACGGATGCATTTTTTTATAGAGAAAATCACGAAGAGCTCTAAGAAAACCTCTGTTAGTTTATGGCATCCTGCTCATTGTAGGAAATAGGATCACATAATCTTCCGCATAAATATCATTCGAAAAGCCTCTTACATAATTACAGCCTAAATAGTAAGAAATGAACTTCAAATTATGAGGAAAACAAAAAAATACTAAACAAGTTAAAGCTCTTTCCATTTTTGTTTTAGACGGAACCGCCAGAAAGCGGCCTGCAAAGGCTAATAAGCGACCAACAATAGATTTGAATTCAATTAAAAGTATATTTGTGAATTCAATGCATAAAATTAATATGAATAGGCACCAAATTTCAAGTAATCTGGGTTTTATGTTAAATCAATGGTTTTCACACTGTTAGGCCAGTAAGATCAGTATAAGAAAAGTGCTATGCCCTTTTGTTCGACGTGCCTATCGTTACAAAGGAAATATATGGTTAAGTTTTTAAAGTCGTATTTTTGTATTAATTTAACTATATTGCACAGTGTTTTAAGCATCCATTTGTATTTAAATACTTTAGAATTGATTTAAAAACACTCTTTAATTTTTATAATGAGTATTTACTAAAAAAAAAATAACTTTAAATCTGGAAAAATGGAACACTCAGTGATCCCACGCACTATAGTTACTACTAAAGTACCAAATTCTTCGTTCCTCCAGCATTCTAACTAACGACGAAAATTGTGTTAAGAATGTGTAATCTGTCAGCAGTTTCTTGAGTAAACCAATTTTGTTCTTCATATTATTAGCTGAAGCTTGACTCAGATTCAGCTTGCTCATGATTTTATAAAACCTCGGTAGGTGTTCCTGAAATAAAAACATAACACGGTCTACAGCAGCAGCGACGGTATGTCTAACCATATCAAATTAGGGTGCACAACGCCAAAGGGTGAAAGTGAGTGAGGACAGATTTGCGGGATTTGTGAAATTTTTAAAAGTGGTGAAATCGATGTATTTTTTAAAAGGTGTAAAAGGGGAGAATGAAGATATGCAATATTGCCTGCGCCTCACTGTGGCTGCGAAATCCAACAATTTCGATATGTTGACATTAAAACTTCTTAATTTTGGATTACTGTGCTGGGGTGGAAAACGGTCCCATTTGGAAAAATCAATATTTGGAAAAATCAATATTTGGAAAAATCAATCAATATTGCGGTACAATTTTATAACGAATTTCAAATTTCTCGCTCAACCCGAAGTGGTACTTCTCAATTTTTGCAGGTACCCCTATTGAGAAAAAAACCCAAAGATAATATTTTTTTCTGAGAAATACCTTCGTATCGAATTTGAATATTCTCGCTGATCGCAAATTGGCACTTCTCAATTTAGGTTTTTTGATGGTACCTATCCCCCAGGAGAGAAGCGGCTCCTATTTCTTTAGATGGAACATCTTTGTTTTGAATTTCAGCTTTCTAGCCAATCCCGAACTGGAACTTCTCAATTTTGGAGGTACCTACCCCTAGTGTGAAAAGACTTACTATTAATTTAGAAAATCAATATCTTACTGATGGATGTTTTTTTTTAAACTGCGTTATACCTTTGCTTTAAATTTCAGCTTTCTGGCTTATCCCAAAGTGTAATTCTCAATTTTGTATTTTTACTGGTACCTACCCTTAGGCTCCTATTTATTTAGAAAATAAATATTCCACTCGAGGTTATAATTTTTGTACTGCGGAACACATTTATTTCGAATTTCAGCTTTAAAGCTTATTGTGAAGTTTAATTCTCAATTTTGGATTTTTTGGTTGACCTACCCCTAGTAAGAAAAGGTTCCTATTTAAGAAGAAATTAACACAATATTTAACTCATGTTATTTTTGTACTGTGGAACATCATTGTTTCTAATGTTTGCTTTCTAGCTTATCTCGTACTCTACTTCTCAGTTTTGGATTGTCCTTAGTGCAAAAACAGCTCCTATTATTTTGAATATTAATATTTTACTGAAGGATGTTATTTTTGTAGTGCGGAACATCTTTGTTCCAAATGTTAGCTTTCTAGCTTATCCCTTACTGTACTTCTCAATTTTGGATTTTCTGTAGTGAAAACGGCTCCTAGTTATTTAGATAATCAATATTTTACTCAAGGATATTATTTTTTCACTGTGGAACATCTTTGTTTCAAATTTTTGCTTTCTAGCTTATCCCGAAGTGTACTTCTCAGTTTTGGATTGTTGATGGTACCTTCCCTAGTGCAAAAAGAGCTTCTATTATTTTGAATTTCAATATTTTACTCAATAATGTTATTTTGGCACTGCGGAACATCTTTGTTTCAAATGTTAGCTTTCCAGCTTATCCCTTACTGCACTTCTCAATTTTGGATTTTCTGTAGTGACACATCCGTGATATTTCTGTTATTAATCGGATTAAGTCGTCGGAACAAATTTCAAGCATACACGACGATGCAGCAGATCTACTGATGCGCTTACAGTGACAAGCAACCAGTGGTTAGGATTTTATTCTTGAGAATTTGTTTTCCTGGTGCGTATAGGTAAGTAAATTTTTGACATTTTGAAATTTAAATTTTTTGTGATTAGATTTTTTTTTTAAGAAATGTACCTATGTAACCTGAAATTTTATAGTGTCAGCATTAAATTTTCATGTAGAAATAATGTGATATTCTTTTTTTTAAATTATTTGATTTGTGCAAAAAACTTATTTGGGGTTGGTTGCTGCAATAAGATTGGGGCAGATTGGTACACTGTACCAACCTGCCCCAGATACAATTCTTTAGTATTGTTAGCTTTGTCTTCATTAATGGCTGATAATTTCAGTCCTTTCTTGCAGTTAACTGTCATACAGTAGGTATGTCCATGTATGTTTTTATTACTTTAGACATTGTATTGTTACCGAAAAAAGGTTCATTCTAACATACATTCATTTTTATTTCCTTGGTTTTTGCTAAAACATGTTCTGTAATTTTGGTTTATTATTTTCAACCATGAACCTTTGGAATCGTAACGAAAAAAAATACCCCCCTCAACATTTGATATTTTATGTTTCCAGCTACGTAGAATACAAATTTCTAATAAAAAACTAGGCCAATGTTACACATGGGTTTATTATTTTACTGGCAAAAAAATACCCCCCTCATAAAAACCATTCTCCTATTTTGACACCATTCTCTTTTTTGACAGGACTAATGAAAACCGCTAAAATGCGGTAAAAACCGCCAGCGTTATATTTGATTGCATTCGAAAGTTTCGAAGCTTACTGAGGCCCCAAATATGATAAGCATACCAAATATCAAGTATCTGGCTCTTACTATTCTCTTTTCAGACAGGTTTAATAAAAAGCGGTTAAAACCGCCAGCGTTATATTTGATTGCATTCGAAAGTTTCGAAGCTTACTGAGGCCCCAAATATGATAAACATACCAAATATCAAGTATCTGGCTCTTACTATTCTCTTTTCAGACAGGTTTAATAAAAAGCGGTTAAAACCGCCAGTGGTATATTTGATTGCACCCAAAAGTTTGGAAGCTTACTGAGACCCCAAATATGACATACATACCAAATTTCAAGTCTCTGGCTCTTACTATTCTCTTTTCAGGCAGGAATAATAAAAAGCGGTAACCAACGATCATACCACGTTGAATACACCAGTTCCCGTCAGATCACTGAAGTTAAGCAACATCGGGCGTGGTCAGTACTTGGATGGGTGACTGCTTAGGAACACCACGTATCGTTGGCTCTTTTAGTATAATTTAGTATAAATATAGAATATTATCGTTATTTTGACATGATGTCAAATGTTCCGCAGCTGGCGTCTATGGCACGTTAATTGTACCAGTTCCCGTTCGATCACTGAAATTAAGCAACGTCCAGTTGTTCCATGTGGGTGTCCACGTGGTTTTGCCACCTTGTGATGATGGCTATTATCTATAAGGAAGGAATGCAGGAACAGGTAAGTCTTTGAACAATCCCTTTATCATCTGCGATAAAAAGAACGAACAAACGAAACTACAATTCCAAGGTATAAATTTTAAAGATACTTTTGCCGTTCATTAAACAAAATTGGCCATCTCTAACGCCAAACAAGAGAAAATGCACTTTTCCAAACGAAAGGAAAGAATACTGGCCATTATTTTTACGTAGTTCAGACCCTTTGTGAAGTTTTACAATAACTCAAGGAATTGAAAATTTAGACAATTCTTTGTACAAAATTAGCCGCCATTCTGTGACGCCAAACAATAGAAAGCTGAAATTTATACCAAGGTACTTGTAATTAAAAGACCTTTTCAAAAATGTATCGCAAGAGGGGGGTTCGTATTTGAAAAAAAAAAATACTTGGCCCCGACATGGGGACCGACCTTGAAATTTGGCCCCACTCTGAAAGAAGGTTTTATAGCCTTAGATTACCATGCAAAATTTAAAAATCACACATAAAGGCCTTCCAAAGATATTCAGGGGTTTCCAGACTTTTGCCCCACCCTGTATATTTATCATAGGAGACAGTGTGGACGACTCTTATAGAAATACGGTTAAAGTATACAAAATTCTGATGTAAAGGTCAATATAAACGAATATCACAGCGTTCAGACCGAAATCAAAGCAAAGCATTGGGACATTATGTCAGTCTCAACTGCATTATACCAGAACCGAACAAATGTGATGCAATTAGAGATGCTCCCACACCCAAAAATGTGTCTGAATTAAAAAGTTACTTTGATCTCCTAGGATATTATCAAAAATGCATATTATCTGTCTTATTACAACCTCTCTATGATCTTTTGAAGAAATATAAGAGATGGAAATTCGGTTCTAAATGTGTGGAAGCATTTGAAAAAAGCAAATTTCTTCTTGAAAAACACAACATTCTCATTTGTTGAAACTAAACCTTTAGTTTTACTTTTACAGCGTGACTCCTCTGATTATGGATTATGGTATGGAAGCTGTGCTGAACCGAGGGGTGGGGGAAGTTGAAAACAGTGATTGATTAATTTTCAATACTTTGAATGATCCATGTCGGCTGTAAACATTATTTTTTTTTTTTAAAAAAAAAACATGTGAAATTACTGAACTGTTTTCTTTTTAAAGAGATTTCCAAATTAAGGAGCTTATTGGGCCCCTGACAGAGATCTACCCGCGTGAAACAAATTATTTTAGATACGATGATTCCATAATGAATTATATAAAATTTTAGAGATTCGGTCCCAAAAAAGCTGTTCGAAGCCCTGGGGGAGCGATATCGGGTAAAAGAAAAATATGGGTCGGGCTTTTTTCCCGATGACCTGTGCCAAATTTCATCAAAGTTGTCCTGCGGTTGGCTCTCAGAGCTCTACATACGATTCCGTACGTACGTCATACGTCCCACGTGGAACGCCGGACATATCGGTAGTGAAAATATGGCTTAAAATCAATAGGAAATGACATATTTGATCTTTATTTTGGGTTTCCAAATTTTCTACTCGACAATACTTTGTCTTCTACAGGAAGAGAAACTAAAAAATAAAATAACCCCCCCCAAAATATCATATTTTACGTTTCAAGGTACCTACGTAGAATCCAAAAATCTAATAAAAAAAATCCGTATATCTGCCGGCCGGACGCCGTGATGGATACTTAGCGTTGGAAGTTTTGAATCAAATATGGCATATAGGTTGCGTTTGGGGTCTTATTGCTTTTAGCCAGTAAAATAAAATACCCATGTGTCACATTGGCAGAGTTTATTGTATGAATGTATCATTATTTTTTTTGTAAAATATATAAGACCTCTATTTAAACTGTGGGTGTAAAAGGATTCAGTCTCATTCTCGCTAGTATAAAGAAGGTATCTATTCTGAAAATTTTAGCCAGCGTCTATGACACGTTGAATACACCAGTTCCCGTTAGATCACTGACGTTAAGCAAAGTCCAGCTAGGTTGTTCTATGTGGGTGTCCTCGTGGTTCGCACCTTCGTGATGCTGGCTATTTTTCCGGCTCGACCCAGGCTGGGTGAGGTCAATGTGGGTAGCTGGTATGCAGGTTTCCAGCGAATGGAGGGTAAAACCCTTAAACCCCCGTCTTGAGGGGCCAATAGATGTTAAAGAGACGTTAAGCCAAATTAAAAAAAAAATCTGAAAATTTTCTCCAAAAACTTTTTAAATGTTCTTTCAACTTTCACTAACTAAGAAGTAAATTCTGAATGGAGAAAAAAAATAATGAAGACATGAAAAGAAGGTCTGGTACTCAAATGATGCAGGCTCAATATGACCTCAGGAACATGGTCGTTCCTGGTCATATTGGGTGTTAAAACTACTCATGGACCAACTCATTACTCACAGTAAAAAAATGTGAAGAATTAAAAATTAATTATATGTTCTCAAAATATTTTCGCTTTCAAAATATGACCTCAAATGATTTTTTATTAGTTCGAACTGAGATACTTACTTTGGGTAGATAACCAGTTTCGCCAACATGAGCCACTGGCATATATTCATTTTTTCTGCCGGAAAGAAATAAAGTGATAGAATGGGTATTGAATGGGTGTAGTGAAAAGTAAATTGCAGCAGTCACTTTGCCAGATTTACCTCTGCCTTCAAAAAATCCATTATAATTTGTCAATTCAAATTTACTTGTAGAATATAAATAAGAGCAAAATGGTTGTCCTATAAAGTAAAGGTTTACCTCTTTAGGACTTGTATTTGTATTATTAATAGTTGTGGCAATTAAGTATCTGTTTGAGGTGCCAGGTAAAAATTCAAAACGAAATTTTCGTTCTCTGGATTGAGTCACATCTGTCAAGCAAAACCAAAAAGAAATTTAATAGAGTTGAAGAATGATGAATTAAAAATAATGGGGGGAATATTGAGAACTGATACCCAGTAAAATAATTACCAGATGAAGAAACATTGCAATCATTTCATAATTGCATGATGTTAGAGATTGCTGCTGAAAGGGGTATTTCTTTTTCTCTTACTCTCATTATTTCTTAGCGAGAATGTGTGTACGTATTGTCGTATTCTCTTTATTTCTCTTACTCTCATTATTTCTTAGCGAGAATGTGGGTACGTATTGTCGTATTCTCTTTATTTCTCTTACTCTCATTATTTCTTAGCGAGAATGTGGGTACGTATTGTCGTATTCTCTTTATTTCTCTTACTCTCATTATTTCTTAGCGAGAATGTGGGTACGTATTGTCGTATTCTCTTTATTTCTCTTACTCTCATTATTTCTTAGCGAGAATGTGGGTACGTATTGTCGTATTCTCTTTATTTCTCTTACTCTCATTATTTCTTAGCGAGAATGTGGGTACGTATTGTCGTATTCTCTTTATTTCTCTTACTCTCATTATTTCTTAGCGAGAATGTGGGTACGTATTGTCGTATTCTCTTTATTTCTCTTACTCTCATTATTTCTTAGCGAGAATGTGGGTACGTATTGTCGTATTCTCTTTATTTCTCTTACTCTCATTATTTCTTAGCGAGAATGTGGGTACGTATTGTCGTATTCTCTTTATTTCTCTTACTCTCATTATTTCTTAGCGAGAATGTGGGTACGTATTGTCGTATTCTCTTTATTTCTCTTACTCTCATTATTTCTTAGCGAGAATGTGGGTACGTATTGTCGTATTCTCTTTATTTCTCTTACTCTCATTATTTCTTAGCGAGAATGTGGGTACGTATTGTCGTATTCTCTTTATTTCTCTTACTCTCATTATTTCTTAGCGAGAATGTGGGTACGTATTGTCGTATTCTCTTTATTTCTCTTACTCTCATTATTTCTTAGCGAGAATGTGGGTACGTATTGTCGTATTCTCTTTATTTCTCTTACTCTCATTATTTCTTAGCGAGGATGTGGGTACGTATTGCCGTATTCTCTTTATTTCTCTTACTCTTATTATTTCTTAGCGAGAATGTGGGTACGTGTTGATGTATTTATTCTCTTTCTTTCTCTTACTCTCATAATATTTTAGCGAGAATCTCTATCTCTTTAAAAAAAATTGTTTGTCTCATGACAAAGCCTAGGATCTTGCAGGCCTAATCTATCATTTTAGAGATGTGGTAATTGAATTTGAAGTCCTGTCGGAAGGTGAATCCTAAATCCTTCTTCGATGTCATCCGTGATAGAATTATGGATTTAATGTTGTAATCAAAGTCCAGAATAGAATTTTTATTTGTTATACTAAGGACCTCACATTTATCAGCGTTGAACTCTAGTTTGCGATTTGTGAGCCACTCAGTGCTGGATGTTATGTCTTGCTGCAAAAGATGACAATCGTCCTCATTTTTAATACATTTAATTATTTTGAAGTCGTCCACAAAGAGTTCGTAGTTGGAATGAATGATTCGACTTCCTATTCCGTTAATGACCACAGAAAATACTGGACAGCTTAGTTTGGATCCCTGAGGTACGCCCGAGGTGCCTATGTAGGGGTCAGACAAATGGCCATTGTAGGCAACGTATTGTCCTCTTCCCTGGAGGTAGGATGCAAAAAAGGAGATAAGTTTTTCTGATATTCCGATTTTTGCAAATTCGATAAGAAGAACATCATGATGGACTCTATCATATGATTTCTTTATGTCCGTATACAGGGTGTATCTAAAATACGCCGCTAAAAATTTATGGGTGGTAGAACAAACCATTTGCAATACAACATACCCTATGGCGGAAATGTACCGTTTTAAAAATGTCGGCTTTTTGATGTTATTTTCAAAATGCATGACCTTGCATTACTTCTTGAGGAATAACTTTTTTTTTTGCACATTGTATCAAAAAAATTCTTTTTCCATGTGAGGTGTACCAAAATTTGCCATAGAAATAATATGTTACATGGGGCTAAAAAAAAAAGTTATAACCAATTTTTTCCAATTATAAACAAACAAAGTTCTAAAATTTTGGCGGACTCGCCAAATACTTCGTGAAAAGCCCGAAAAAAATTCTACAAACCCGACGGCACTCTGTAAGAATAACATGCCCCTTTTTTCGGATTCCAAAAATATGAAAATTATTTAAATACCATTTATATTGGGAGAGTTATGAATTGATTACTTGAGAGAGTCGTGGTTTGCTTTGAAATGAGTACGTATAGTAAAAATTAAATAAATGAGTAGGTATCAATGCCAGCCTTTTTCCTGAGGATTTCTTTATGAAAATAACTTATTTAGGGGTTGTTGGTTTGAGTCTACAAAGATGGTTATTTTAATATTCAATAATTTTATTATTGAATAATAAAAATTTATTATTGAATAGAGATTTTATGTGATATTAATTTTATTTTCATTTTCCTATGAAGTAAAATTTAATAAAAACAATTTTAATAAATAGAATTTATTAATAATTATTAAGGCACATAAAATCTCTGGTATCTCTACAGCGACACAATAAATGGACACAGCATGCCTTCAACCAAAGTTATTTAAAGACTGTTGCTGTTTTTTTTTTTTTTTTTTTTTTTTTTTTTTTTAAATTTGGCTTAACGTCTCTTTAACATCTATTGGTCATTCAAGATTGGGGGTTTACCCTCCATTCGGTGGAAGCTTGTAAACCATCTACACACATTGACCTCACCCAGCCTGAGTTGGGCCGGAAAAAAGAGCCAACAATACGTGGCGTTCCCACGCGGTCACCCATCCAAGTACTCATTTCAAAGCAAACCACGACTTTCTCAAGTAATCAATTCATAACTCTCCCAATATGCATGGTATTTAAATAATTTTTATATTTTTGGAAATCCAAAAAAAGGGACATGTTATTCTTAAAGAGTGCCGTCGGGTTTGTAGAAATTTTTTCGTGACTTTTTCATAAAGTATTTGGCGAGTCCGCCAAAATTTTAGAACTTTGTTTGTTTAGAATTGGAAAAAATTGGTTATAACTTTTTGTTTAGCCCCATGTAACATATTATTTCTATGGCAAATTTTAGCACACCTCACATGGAAAAAGATTTTTTTTGATACAATGTGCAAAAAAAAAGTTATTCCTCAAGAAAAAATGCAAGGTAATGCATTTTGAAAATAACACCAAAAAGCCGCCATTTTTAAAACGGTACATTTCCGCCATAGGGTATATTGTATTGCAAATGGTTTGTTCTACCACCCATAATTTTTTGGCGGCGTATTTTAGATACACCCTGTATACGGACATAAAGAAATCATATGATAGAGTCCATTTTGAAAACGGTACATTTCCGCCATAGGGTATTTTGGTCTTTTCGACTGCAGATGGTGTGTTCTACCACCCATAATTTTTTGGCGGTGTATTTTAGATACACCCTGTATAAGAAGAACATCATGATGGACTCTATCATATGCCTTCTTTATGTCCGTATATAAGAAGAACATCATGATGGACTCTATCATATGCCTCCTTTATGTCCGTATATAAGAAGAACATCATGATGGACTCTATCATATGCCTCCTTTATGTCCGTATATAAGAAGAACATCATGATGGACTCTATCATATGCCTCCTTTATGTCCGTATATAAGAAGAACATCATGATGGACTCTATCATATGCCTTCTTTATGTCCGTATATAAGAAGAACATCATGATGGACTCTATCATATGCCTTCCCTATGTCCGTATATAAGAAGAACATCATGATGGACTCTATCATATGCCTTCCCTATGTCCGTATATAAGAAGAACATCATGATGTACTCTATCAGAAGCCTTCTTTATGTCCGTATATAAGAAGAACACCATGATGGACTTTATTATATGCCTTCCCTATGTCCGTATATAAGAAGAACATCATGATGTACTCTATCATATGCCTTCTTTATGTCCGTATATAAGGAGAACATCATGATGGACTCTATCATATGCCTTCTTTATGTCCGTATATAAGAAGAACATCATGATGGACTCTATCAGATGCCTTCCCTATGTCCGTATATAAGAAGAACATCATGATGTACTCTATCAGAAGCCTTCTTTATGTCCGTATATAAGAAGAACACCATGGTGGACTCTATCATATGCCTTCCCTATGTCCGTATATAAGAAGAACATCATGATGTACTCTATCAGAAGCCTTCTTTATGTCCGTATATAAGAAGAACACCATGGTGGACTCTATTATATGCCTTCCCTATGTCCGTATATAAGAAGAACATCATGATGTACTCTATCATATGCCTTCTTTATGTCCGTATATAATAAAAACATCATGATAGACTCTATCATATGCCTTCTTTATGTCCGTATATATTATGTCCACCTGGTGTGCTCCCTTCTCAAGGTATTGGGTGCACCAAAAAGTCGTCTCCATCAAGTTTATGATTGTTGACTTCTTCGCCATGAGATATAAAGTGATATTTTATTAAAAAGATATGTTTCGAATATTTTTGCAAAGAAGATCAACTGGGAAATGGGTCTAAATTCCGATATACCTGATGTGTTTTTAATTTTGGGGATAGGTATCACCTTTGCGTATTTGAAAAAATCAGAGATTCCTTAAGGGAAATATTAAATAAGTGGAGTAGGAGAACCTTCAGGTATTTATACCATGATTTAATTAGTATAGGTGGGATACCATCAATACCCGGGCCCTTGTTGGTATAGTTACCTCCTTCATGGCTTTATCCTAATCGCTCTCCGATAAGAAATCGAAGTGTAAATGGTCCGCACTATTATTCATATTTCATATATTGAAGGGGAGTATTGTATTATGATTGTTCGTCACCATACACTGATCCAAAATGGCGAGCAAATGCCTCCAAATTATCTTTGTCCTCCGATAGTCAGGAGCCCCCATACTTCAATGTTCGTGGTAAGTTGTCACCCCTCTTCATTTTATTAAAATGCCAAAATTTAGTGCTATCCATTTTTATTTCTCGTTCCATTGAAGTGAGATAGTTTTTGAAATCTTTTTGGATGCACTTATGAGAAAGGTCCCTCATATAGATATAGGAATCTGCAAATTGTTCCTCTTGAGGAACCAGTTTTTGGTTTTGATGGTCTCGTTACTCCACCATTGGGGAAAGATAGCGTCATTTTTATTGCGATTATATTGACGAATGATTTTTGTAAAGATGTTTCTTAGTATGGAATAGAAAATGTCTACTCCCTCGTTAACCCCAACGCACTTTAATACTTCGGACCAGTTTTCTTGTGAGAAGTGTGATACGATCGAGCCTGTGTCCGCCTTGTGCAAGTTAAAATTAAGAAACATTTTATTATCGGGAGGGTTGTGACAGCGTTTTCTCGGAGTCGGTTTATGTTTCATCCTATGGACTTTAGATGTTCCGCTCCAATTTATTGAGAAAGATAAGGCAGGATGGTAAGTATCTTCACTGACCAGGCATTCTCCTGTTCTCCATGGTCAACGGAACTGATGGATACACATTTCCTGGCAACATGATCATTTTTCTTGGTTTTACATTTGACAAACACCAAGTCCAAAATTCTATCTTGTGAGTTCCTAATTTCGTTTATTGGTATTAGTTCGGAGAAACGAACCGTGTTCGTGAGGCCCGCACATCTCTCACTTGCTCTCTGACCCATATCAACCGAATTCAACTCATATATGTTAAAATCCCCTAACAGGATAACATTATTTGAGACGAGTTTATCATTGATCTACTCCATAAACTCACTCATTTGGTCAACCGTAGTTATAGTAACGGGGGGAGGTAAGTACACCAGCCCAATGTAGAAAGTACCTAAAAAATGTGGAAGGCACACTTTAATCCATAACAATTCAATGTGGGTTTATTGGATTCTCCACTCTTCGATAACGTATGAGGTCATTGTGGTTTTGACAGCTATAATCAAACCTCCTCCAACCGATTTTTCCGTTAAAATAGGATCCCGGTCCTGTCTAAAAACGCTATACCTTGTATCAAAGAGTTCTGAGTTCGAGATTCGCGATTAAGCCACGTTTCTGTTAAACATATTATGTCATTTTCTTGGTTTAAAATATTCAAGTAGAAATCCTTAGTCTTACTTTTTAATCCCCTGACGTTCTGATAACAGAAGAACACTTTTTTCTCAGGGCAACGTTTAGTGTTGGGTTCTGGTTTAGCTACTTGAGATTTTTTTGAAGAAACCAACAGAGGACACTTTTTTCTCAGGGCAACGATTAGTGTTGAGTTCTGGTTTAGCTACTTGAGATATTTTTGGAGAAACCAACAGAAGAACACTTTTTTCTCAGGGCAACGTTTAGTGTTGGGTTCGGGTTTAGCTACTTGAGATATTTTTGAAGAAACCAACAGAAGGACACTTTTTTTCTCAGGGCAACGATTAGTATTGGGTTCTGGTTTAGCTACTTGAGATATTTTTGAAGAAACCAACAGAGGACACTTTTTTCTCAGGGCAACGATTAGTATTGGGTTCTGGTTTAGCTACTTGAGATATTTTTGGAGAAACCAATTTTCCTGAAAGTTTTGGTGTTATAAGGTTATCTTAATAACACTCAGAGTTATGAATAACACTCAGAGTTTTCGAATGTATTTTTTCGCGATAGATTTTTCCGTTTTGATAAATTATCCCTAAGTTGTGGTTTGGGAGCCTGAATATTAAACAATTTCAGCATTATTTTATTGCATAGAATAGTTGTACCTTTATTGTCCAAGTGTAATCCATCTCTGGTGAATTCGAAAGGTTTCAAAAAGTTGTTGGGATCTATGCACTTAAAATTAGGAAATGTATTAATGTGGTGCTTTATGAGACAATTCAACTTGGCTTTGTGGAAATTGATATTTTTAATATCATATCTGGGAGGTATTAGAGTGATTAGAACATCAAAATTCTTTAGTTTTTCATATAATTTATTCAGAGATAATTTTATGTTTGTCCAAGTAGATTGAAAAACATCGTTTGCCCTGCTACCATGAGATCCGGGTATTAAGTTTTTAAACTCATAATATTATTAAAGAACAACGTCAGCAGCCGTAGGCTGCCAAATCTTTTTAAACTAATACTATCAGTAAAGAGCAAAGTCCACAGCCGAAGGCTGCCAAATCTTTTTATAATAATACCATCTCTAAAAGGCAAAGTCCATAGCCGAAGGCTGCCAAATCTTTCAAAATAATACTATCACTAAAGAGCAATGTCCATAGCCGAAGGCTGCACAATCTTTTTAAAATAAAGATCAACGTCAGCAGAAAAAAATATAATAATAATATCACTTTAAGACTAAAATAAAGTCACTTCGAAGAGCAACATCTACATTCGATGGTAGTCTGACAGGATGATTAAGGAAGAGAAAGTCTAGTACGGATTTCCGTACCATTTATTATGACTATTTATGCTGTGGACACAAAATATTTTTATTTGATTCGGACTGAAGGACTTCACACTCTTTTACAGATAAATGTTCACATTTGAACTGCAAGAATTTTGTACAATAATATTATTTTTAGTTCTGAATGTTGATATTTACCCCAACCCAAGTTTTCATTGTTCTCCATGAGCATCACCGACTTGTCCATTCCATTCCCCGTATCGATTATCAGATATCCAGTAATATTGTTCTTTTTAATTTTGAGAACAGCTGAAATAACAAAGCATAGCACACTTTTTGATAGGCAAATTATTTCTGTAAACATTTCTAAATCTAAATTTATGCGCAGTTTATTGTCTACATCTACGAGTAGATGCATGTCTTGACACAATTCAAGCTAGAGCTAGAGCATGCCGTTTACTTTCCATATCCAATACAGGGTAAAGTATTGTAACGGGCTGAAATTTTCAATGACATATGACTTTGCCAGCCTACGACACTGATGAAAATGTATTGTAAAATGAATTATGATTCTAGTAGATTAGGTTAGAAAAGTTTACTTATTGTGCTCCGAAAAATGGTGCACAATAAGTGAACTTTCACTTCAAAATGGAGACCGTTATATAGGGTATAGCATTCAGATTTAGAGCCCTCTAGCTCAGCTACCCAATTATATTGACAAAAAAAAAAAAAAAAAAAAAAAAAAAAAATATATATAAAAAAGAAAGTTCATATTTGTTTATTAAAATAAAAAAAATATTTTTACAATTCCATTTTTAATTTCTCGAGAAATTCATTTTTACTCTCCTTTTCCTATAAAAAGGAAAGTATTGTAATGGGCTGAAATTTTCCATGTCGAGTTTTCAATGCCAAAACACGTTTTGCCGTCCTCAGAGCCCAAATCTCGAGTTTCAGCCATTGTGTGTCTGTCTGTCTGTGAACAAAATATCTGGAGAGGGGCAAGTGCTACAGACTTGAAATTTGATATGTATGTCTTTTTATGCCATGAACGGCAAAATAAGCTTTTGGTGGAAATCGAATATACCGTCGGCGGTTTTATTCCGCTTTCTAGCGGTTTTCGCATATCCTGCTTAAAATGAGAAAGTTAATAGCTAGAACTTTAAACTTGGTGCCTATTCATATCAATTTCATATTGTTGGGCGCTAATTAGCGGTTGAAGGCCGCGTTTTGCGGTTCTGCCTAAAAACAGAATGGAAAGAGTTGGAACTTGAAATTTGGTGCCAATTAATATCAATTTCATATAAGAAATTGAAATATACAACTTAAGATGAAGATGTGTAATATATAATTGTATTTCCACTCTGGGGACTTCAAAAAGTGCTTTGGCATAGAAAACTCGACATCGAAAATTTTAGCCCATTACAATACTTTTTTCTTCTTTTATATATAAGGAAAGTCGTGTAATGTTCACACCAGATTTTTTTTGTATAAAAATTCACTGGCAGATTTAATTCTATATTCATTGTCGATTTGCCTCTTTTGGAGGTTCTCGCGAATCCTGCCTTAAAAGAGCTTTAAGATTTTCTAACTAGTTTTGTATCGACTGCAAGTAAATTGCGACATCAGAAGATGTCGTAACAGACGAAAGCGCTCGTGACTCATCAATTTACTTGTAGTCGATACAAAATTAATTAAAAATTCTTATATTTGAAAATGACTACAAACATCCTCAATAATAATTCTTATTTAAAAGATCAGGTGCCCAGGCAAGGCCTTACTCAAGGCAGGCAGTCTGCTCAGGTGATTATTTATTAGTCACCTGCGGTATTTCCATGTTGAAAATATTTTGGATTAGAAGTAACACCCTTACACTCAAGGCAGGCAATCTACTCAGATGATTATTTATTAGTCACCTGCGGTATATCCATGTTGAAAATATTTTGGATTAGAAGTAACACCTGAAAACATGATTTTGATGAGAACATTTTCGGGAACATTTTTATAAACCGTTGCTGCATACACATGATCTTTGTATTGGTCATATTCTCGAATCAATGAATTCATAAAGATGGTGGTCAGTCCAGCAGATATAGCCCGATAAAAATGGAAATGTTGTTCAAGGGGCACAGTGCGTTTGATTGGAATGTAGCTTGAGTAAAATCTAAAACAGAACAATTACAGTAAAAATTATAAATGGTACGGAAACCCGTACTAAACTTAATCTTCCTTTATTCTAGGAATTTGATAACCACCAGCTAATGTCGCAGGTATTTGATGAAAATATTTTATCAATTTGCAGTGGCAGCCTTCGTCTGTTGTCACAGCTCCTTGGTGAAAATATTGTATGAATAAGATTTGGCTGTTGTCGCAGCCCTGAAGTGAAAAAAAAAATATTTGAATTACCTTTGACAATCTTTGACTGCTGTCGCAGCTCCCTGGAGCAAATGTTATTTGAATTTGATTTGCAGCCTTGGCTGTTGTCGAAGCTCTCTGATGAAATAAAACATTTGAATTAGCTTTAGCAGCCTGCGGCTGTTGTCACAGCTCTCTAGTAAAATTATAATGTGAATTAGATTTGGTAGCCTTCGGCTGTTGTCACAGCTCATTAGTGAAAATATCATATGAATTAGATTTAGCAGCCTTCGGCTGTGTTCACAGCTTTCTAGTGAAAATATTTTTAATCTACTGCCAATAAATAATAATAAAAATAGGAGCTGGTGTTGAACCTCGCGGAATTCACAGAAAAAAATGAATCATTTTGTACTGAAGCCCCTTCGTCGGAAAAAGACTGAGCTCTTGGCGAACTTTAGACCCATAGCCCAAATCTCTGTATCTTTGCCCCATCATGACTCCGAGATTTGTCGCAATTTAAACTTAACTGTAATAGTTCATCCATATTTTGATGTATATAGGTGGTCATGACTCTTTTGTTGACTTTGTCAATGTCTCTTTTAACGTCAATAAGATGTTGAAAATCTCTAACGGGATATGGTGGAATATGATTACCATAAACAGCATCGAAAACATCCGTCTGATTCAAATGAAACATGTCATCGAGAAACTCACAACCAAATTGTTCAAAAATAGCCAAACCTGTGTAAGAGTAAAAGTATTAGACAAATATTTGTAACAGTAAAAGTGGTGCTTTAAAGGTGGCCCAACCCAACACATATCTCTATTGTTTTCGTCGGAGAAAAGCGCATTAACTGCATCAGGAAAAGGCGCTCGATCGCTTTTATTTCAGAAATTATGCTTTATTTTTACTTTCTCTTCCTATAGAAGATAAAGTATAGTAATCGTGGAGAAATTTTGGACATTTTTTGGCCCAAAAAATTGTCTGACGGGAACCCAAAAGCCAAAATAAAGATCATTTCCTATTGCCATTGGTCCATATTTTCACTATTTCGGGTCATTTTTGAGGTTTGAAAATATTTGGAGCCATGGGGTCCAAAAAAACCGATATTTCCGACGTATAAAGTACAACGTTTCACGTTCCACGTACGTACGGAATCGTGTGCAGGGCTCTGGGAGCCAAACCACTGGTCCGATGAAATTTGGTACACGTGATCTATGGGTAAAAAGCCCGACCCATATTTTTTTTTTCAATATCGCCCCAGGGGCGGTCCTAGCCCCTCGAACAGGTTTTTTGGGACTGAATCTCTACAATCCAAACCGCACAACCAATTTTGATGAAATTTAAAATCAGTAATTATGGAATTATTTTATCTAAAATAAATGGTCTCACGCGGGCGCAGCCTGGTCAGTTTCGCCGCCAGGGACCAAACAATGTCCTTAAAATGGAAATCCCTTTTAAAATAAAACACATCAGTCATTTCACATGCATTTTTTTAAAAAAATAATGTCTAGAGGCGACAGGGATTATTCACAGTATTGGAAATTATTTAAACACTGTTTTTAACCTTTTATTCAGAGCCCTCACCCCATCGGTTTAGTACCAAGAACGTCGCAATCGGACCAAATCTCTAAAATGAAAACCACATAACCAATTTTGATGAAATTTAAAATGGGTAACTATGGCATCTTTTTATGAAAAAGAAATAATAATGGGCCCACGTGGGTGCGTCTTTCTCAGAGACCCCGCCAGTGGGGCACAATAAGCAAGCTCCTTCAATTGACTATCGCTTTTAAAAGAAAACGGTTCCTTTTATTCACTTAAAATTCAAAACAACTGAAGTCTGGAGCCTAAAGGGATTATTCGACTCAGTAATATATTGTCTGTTTTGCAGCTTTTAGTCAGAGTCCCTCCCCCCAAGGTCCCAGGGCCAAGAACTTCTCATTTGGACCAAATCTGTAAAATCCAAACATCACAACCAATTTTAATGAAATATTAAAATGGTAATTATGGGATTATTCGAAGTAGCGAAAATGAATAATTTTTGTTTCCGACTTTTTATACAGTGCCCTCCCACCGTTCAGAAACAAGAACATCGCAATTGGACCAGATCTCTAAAATCCAAACCACACAACCAATTATGATGAATTTTAAAATGGGTAGGTAAATAGGATATTAGTTTATTTTTTAAAAAAATGGGTCTTGTGGGTACGTTTTTGACAGGGGCACGCCCAGTACGCCCCGGTAGAGTCCCACAAACCAAAAATGGAAAGAAAAAAAAAAAATGTCTGATTTTGATCAAATTTGGTATGCGCAATTGCCCAAGTATTATATTTGACAACTTTTGGTATTTTGTAGTAATTTTGGTTTTGGGGCCCCGGCAGAAGCCAACAAATGAAAAAACATAGAATTCGTCCTATTTTGATATAATTTGTTATGCACAATTGCACAACCACCCAACTGTTATATTTGACAATTTTTGGTGTTTTGTAGATTTTTTTCATTTGGAGCCCCGGTAGGTCCCCAAATATGAAAAAATTTAGTCTGATTTTGATTAAATCTGGTATGCACAGTCACCAAATATTATTTTTGACAATTTTTGGTGTTTTGTAGATTTTTTGCTTTTGGAGCCTCTTTAGGGGCCCAAATATGAAAAAACATAAATTTTGTCTGATTTTGATAAAATTTGGTACGCACAGTCACCCAAATATTATTTTTGACAATTTTTGGTGTTTTGTAGATTTTTTGCTTTTGGAGACTCTTTAGGGGCCCAGAAATGAAAAAAAAACAACATAAAATTCGTCCGATTTTGATAAAATTTGGTATGCACAACCACCTTAGTATTATATTTGAAAATTTTTAGTGTTTTGTAGATTTTTTGCTTTTGGGGCCCCGATAGGGGTCCAAATATAATTTTGATAGAATTTGGTGTGAGCTCAAGTATTTAACTGACATTTTTTCGTATTTTGTAGGAATTTTGGCTCCTGAAGTTTGAAATTTGCCGCCCCTGAAATATGTCACTCTAGGCTCCAGCCTACTCAGCCACTGCCTTGTATAATTTTAAGAATAAAAAAACTCTGCTAATGTGGCACATGGGATTATTATTTCATGAAATACTATCACTAAAGAGCAACGTCAGCTGCCAAATCTTTTTAAACTAATACTGTCACTAAAGAGCAATGCCCACGGCCGAAGGCTGCCAATTTTTTTTATAATAATACCATTAGTAAAGAGCAATGTCCGCAGCCGAAGGCTGCAATATCTTTCAAAATAATATTATCACTAAAGAGCAATGTCCACAGCCGAAGGCTGCGAAATCTTTTTAAACTAATACTATCTCTAAAGAGCAATGTCCGCAACAAAAGGTTGCCAAATATTTTTATAATACTAACATCACTAAAGAGCAAAGTCCACAGCCGTGGGCTGCCAAATCTTTTTATAATGATACCAATCTTTCAAATGAATTGTATCACTAAAGAGCAATGTCCACAGCCGAAGGCTGCCAAATCTTTTTAAACTAATAGTATCACTAAAGAGCAAAGTCCACAGCCGAAGGCTGCCAAATCTTTTTAAAATAAAGATCAACTTTAGCAGAAAAAATTATTATAATACCTAATATCACAAAAGACTTCAAACTTTAGAAGAGCAACATCTACATTCGATAGAAGTCTGACAGAATGGTTAAGGAAGAGAAAGTCTAGTACGGTTTTCCGTACCATTTATTTATTTCAGTTTCTTGTCAATAATCATTTTTCAGAAATTAAAACTACAGGGTGGAGGAGCGTGGTTACCTACTTCCTTATTTTAAAAAGTCATAACACAAAAAATGTTGGTAATATCGATTTAATTATTTTTTCTGTGTACAGGTAAATTTTTTATTTTAATGGGGTTTAAAAACGACATCTCGAAGGTGGCCCACCATCCTCGTCAATGGACCGAAATAACCGGAATTTGAAATTTCTATCCATTTTTTCCAGCATATGTGTGCCTATGTGTGCAGCAAAAATATTGTTTTTCAGATGACGAAGGGTCGTTGAACGATCTGTGTACACCAAAGATTTAAGGTAGCCCCATAGGAAAAAATGGGGCTAAATTTGGCGATTGCGCATTTTTTTTTTTTCGTTTTTTTGTGCAACATAATCGCGCGGATTAAGTTGTTGTACACTGCCAATTTGTATGGGCGAAAATTGAGTTCTTCATGAAGAATTCGTCTCACTGTGCAATTGGAAATCCCTAAAGCAGCAGAATGTATGTAAGCAGATCGCCTAGGGGATTTCAAAAAGGCCGCCCTTACCCTTTTGATGGCGTCCTGACGGTTCTGGAAGGTCTATTACGTTTCTTTTGCACACTACCAGTATCCCTGGACGTGTTCACCCACAAACAAATCGATTACCGATCAGGCACACGACCTGCAGGTGCGATAGTGAAATGAATTCTGAATTCACGCTGAATTAAGATGATCGAAGGGCTGAAAAGTAGGCCTCCACGGCGAACGCACGCCATTGCCTTGCGCATTGCATTGTTGTCAGTTGACACCGAACTAGTCATATCAAAAACTTTAGATAACGTGCTTTCGATCGCGCGATAAACCAAGACTCTACTATTAATAGCCATTCAGTGGCAAGAGTTTCAGATAAGGAGGTAACCACGCCCACTTTGTAGTACCTACGACTCTGGATCCCACTCAGCCACAATGACGTCCAAAATACCTAATAGGCCCCCAACACTAGTTTCATGAAAATCGGACAAGATAGTTTGGAGTTATCGAGCACAAAAAGGCGTTTAAATAAAAATCGTACTTTAAAACCACATCTTTGTTCGATCAAAATAGTGGTAAATCTCCGTGTCTTACCAGAATGGCCGAGAAATGGAACTAGGCAGATAGCGATAATCAGGTTCCACATTATGACTCTAGCACAAAAAAATGAAATGAAAAAATATCTGCGACGCGAGAAATATGTATAATCCCCTAATGATTGGAAAACATCTGGTACAGGCCATAGCAAAACGTAATTATTGGAGGAAAAATGAGTTTTTTAACTTTTCTCTTAAGTTAAGCTGTTAAGAGTTTTATATTTTCCTACATCTAATCTTTCATTCAGCCAGCGTCAATGGCACATTGAGTACACCAGTTTTCATCAGATCACTGAAGATAAGCAACGTCCAACGACGTTTTTCTACGTGGGTGTCCACGTGGGTTCGTGGCTCGTGATGCTGGCTAATTTTCCGGCACAACCGAAACTGGGTGAGGTCAATGTGGGTAGCTGGTTTGCAAGTTTCCAGCGAATGGAGGCTAAAACCCCCGTCTTGATCAATAGATGTTAAAGAGACGGTAAGCCAAATGAAAAAAAATCTTTGATCAAGGTCTACGAGTGTATATAATAACAACTTTTTTTTTAAAAAAAAAAAAAATTGGCTTAATGTCTATTCAACATCTATTGGTCATTCAAGACGTGGGGTTTACCCTCCATTCCCTGGAAACTTGCAAACCAGCTACCCACATTGACCTCACCCAATGGGCCGGAAAAAAGAGCCCACGATACGTGGTGTTCCCAAACGGTCACCAATCCAAGTACTGACCACGCCCGACATTGCTTAACTTCAGTGATCTTGCGGGAACTGGTGTATTCAACGTGGTATGATCGTTGGCTTATAATAACAACTGAATCGGTGAATTGTAGACTTCACTTACAGCGGACACCATGAGAGCTAAATCTATGAGCCTAATAAATGTCCATATCGAGGTCCAGTAAAATCGTACATCTCCGCGGCAGAGTATGAGTTCGGGATTCAATTCCTGGACGGGTGGAAAATTTGTTAAAGTTTTTTTTTCAAATTTTCTACTTGGTCAGGTTGTGTTTGGGTGTAACTGAGCCTCCTGAGGACAATTGAGTAGCTATGGTAATAGCAAGAAGTGGTGGCATTATAATGTAACCTTCGGCTGTTGTCACATCTCTCTTATAAAATATTATATGAATTAGATTTGGCAGATGGCAGCCTTCTGTTGTCATAGCTCTATAGTGGAAAAAAAACATTTGAATTACCTTTGACAACATTCGGTGTTTGTCGCAGCTCTCTAGAGAGTTTTTAGACGCATTTATTTTTTTTAAATCGTATAGGTTCCCAACAAAAATATGAAATGTGATATAGAAATATTTGCCCAAAAAGTTATGGAAGGCACAAAAATTTGAATATGGAGGGGTAGGAGGCATGTAGGAGGGGGGGGGGGGGACGTCAATTTAGTTCATTCTAAGTGTGTAATCATACAACTGAAAGTGCTGATATGTTGAGTAATATTCAGGGCCGTTCAGAGCTTTCCCAGGCCCGGGCACAAAGTCGTGCTCCGGGGCCCCCATTATTATTTTTTTTTTTTTTGCACACACGTATTTTACACCTAATACCTACCTTTTATTATTAGTGTAATAAAGTAGGTACTATCGATATGTTGTTCATTACTTTTTATAAAAAGGAAAGTATTTTAATGTGCTAAAATTTTCACCCAAATCTCGAGTTTCAGTCATCGGTCCGTGTGTGTGTCTGTCTGTGAACAAGATATCTCAAGATCGGCAAGGTGGAAATCGATTATACCGTTGGCGGTTTTATGCCGCTTTTTAGCTGTTTTCGCATATCCTGCCCAGAATGAGAACGGTAATAACTAGAACTTGAAATTTGATGCCTATTCATATCAATTTTATACAAGAAATTGAAGAATACAATTTAGGTTGAAGTGCAATATATTGTTGGCCGTTAATTAGCGGTTGATAGCCGCTTTTTATAGATAAGGGAAGTCGTGTGATGTTCACACCAGATTTTTTTCCATAATTCATTAATGTCTAGATTCTCGTCCCCAACATCAAAGAACTCTTCTTTTGGAGCGTCCGACACAATTTATTTTTGTGGAGCGTCAAACGCAGTTTTAATGTTTGCAGGAAGATGAGTCGCAATAGTTTCCTCCTGAGGATCTGCTCTTAT
>CM022881.1:8766466-8794108 GCA_012654025.1 Pachypsylla venusta
GGTTATCTTCACGTGCAAAAGGCTTTGAATATTTTTTAAGCTCAGAAAAAACGCAGGTCTCAATTCTCAATGTGCTGTTTTATAAAAAGCTGACTAGTAACTTTTCCAAGGAATCGTTAATCTATTTAATTATTTAAACTAATAGTTAACATAGATTCAAAATTTAACTCCAATGATTTCCAATAAGTAATTATTATTAAAAACTTAAGAGCATAATACTTACATTAAGTATAAATCTACACGATTACACATTACACAGGCACTATAAATCAAATGCGATATGATTTTAGATAAACCCACACGCCACACATTACTAATGATTCAGAAAACATAATTGGGGATGATCAAGCTGCGGTGAGGGTGTTCTACACGGGTAGATAATCGACATGGTACACATTTTTATAACTTTTTGGACATAGATTTAGGATCCCTATTAGGCACATTAATTGTCATTTTTGTGTTATTTTTATTTTTTTTGCACGTATTTGAAGTTGTATTTGGCATATTGTTTTAATTTATTTTTTTATTATCAGTAAAAAAATCCGCTGGTCCAGGGCCCCTTCAGGAGCCCGGGCCCGGCACATTTTGTGCCCTTTGTCCCCCCCCTCTGAGCGGCCCTGGTAATATTGATTTTTTTCTCGATAATAGCCGTGTCCACTGTGCAACCTATCAAAAATCAAAAATTGGGGGGACACTTCGGGACAAGCTAGAAAGCTGTAATTCAAAATAAATGTGTTCCGCAGTAGAAAAATAAATTCCTTGAGTAAAATATTGATTTTTTAAATAAATAGGAGTCCTTTACACAGTAGGGGTAGGTACTGCTTAAAATCTAATCTTCTGATATTACACTTCAGGATTAGTTAGGAAAATGAAATTAGAATTAAAGATGTTGCGAAGTAAAAATAAAAAATATATCCTTGAGAAAAATATTGATAAGTAAATAGGCGTCGTAATCACACTAGGGCAGGGGTTTCCAAACTTTTTGGTACCGCGCCCCCTTTTCTTGAAATGAAAGCCTCCCACGCCCCTCCCCTTTACATTATAAATTATGAATATGTATGTGTGTTGCTGAATGCTATATCATTCAAAACGCTAATGTGTTGCTGAATACTATTTCATACAAATCGCTAATGTGTTGCTGAATGCTATCTCATTCATAACGCCAATGTGTTGCTGAATACTATTTCATTTAAAACGCTAATGTGTTGCTGAATGCTATCTCAATCAAAACGCTAATCTGTTGCTGAATGCTAAACATCATGTTCAATAATATTACCTTTGTAAAAAAATTGTGTGCATATATTTCAACTAAATGATAATAATTCAACTGGTCTCGCGCCCCCTTGGCTTGCCTTCACCCCCTAGGGGGAACATCTGCCAGGGGTTCCCAAACTTTTTGGTACCCCAACCCCTTTCTTGAAATGAAAGCCTCCCACGCCCCCCTTCCCTTTACATTATAAATTATGAATGGGTATGGGTGTTGCTGAATGCTACCTCATTCTCACTTTTGAAATTAGAGGGAAGGTTTGTACTCATACAGAAATTAAAAAAAATATATAACAATTATGTACCTACCTATACAAATGTTATTTGAATTTTTTTAATTGCATTGTAGGTATATCTCTTGTAAAACGGAGCTCTCAATTTATTCACAAATTTGAAAAAAAAAAAAAAAACATCAGATTATTACAAAATTCCACTTGAATTTTGGATTGTTTTATTGAACGTTTCAACAAAAAAATGGAACAATGATGATAGTAGCCATCATTGATCCACGACACAAAAAATAATATATTGAATTTTATAAATAGGAATCAAAAAGTGCAGGTACCATCACCAAATATAAAAATTGAGTAGGTATGGTACAATATGAATGACGAAAGTTCCGCAGTAAAAAAAAAAAAAAAATATATCCTGAAATAAAATATTGGTTTTAGCCCCTTCCTCCTCAGCCAAAACTGCCTTAGCGATTTTTTTTATGTCCGTCGCAAAGAGAGTGAACAGAGAGTAGAATTATAATTATATGCAAGGAAAAACAAATACATATTAAAAATTAATAATAAAAATAATCGCAAAATATTTATGTTTATGCCTGGATTTGAACCAGAGTTCCACTAGTTACGAATCGATCGACTTGACCTATTGAACCTCGCAAAAATTAATTGAGGGCGAAATTTTCTTTTCTTTTTGAACACATAAGATTATCGGTTGTCATGAAAACATAATTATAATTTTTTTTTTTTTTTAGCGTAGATGTTATCTATTGGTCATTGAAGACGAACTACGCACCATGCACTGAAAAGCGAAATGAGCACCAGATGTTTTTTCTATTCTAAGAACCAGAAACACATGTCATACATGTACATAAAATATTTCGAGTGAGTTGTGTGGGATTATTAAATTTGCCTTCTGGGGCTTCTGGATATATTTCCCATTGAAAACTTAAATTTTATTTAGTTATATGACTTGAGCTCCACTCACGGTGGGACCAACCTTGAAATTTTAAACACTCCTCCAACCATAACTCTGCGAGAAGTCTCAAGACTTTTATTTCAAACAGCCGCAGAAGTATAGTTAGAAAAGTTCAAGTTCGAATATCTCCAGCCTTGTTTTTCAAAGAAATTCAATCATGATCAACTAGTAGTTCCATTCATAGAGAACTGTGGACCCCACTCACTTAAAATGATCACTATTTGGCCCCAGAGCCTAATAGCCTTATTCTATCTTAGTACATACTAAATTTCATAAAAATTAAATAAGGTGTTCGAGAGTCATCGTCGAAAAAAATGACGAACAAATCGTGGTGTTAAAACTAGACCATGATTTATGCGTAATAGCGTTAAAAGCAATTATTTTCTCCATGTCTTTAAAAGGGATCGCCAGAAGTAATCGTGGTTTCTTGCAAAGGTTCATTAATAGTAATTTCGTTGTGAAGCTGATCAAATGGCAGAGTTTTCATGCCCGACTTTATTTCACCGTCAATAAAATTTTCCATTTCTCTCAGAAATGAGCTATGGTTAAGAAAAAGTTTTCCCAAGGCTTGTATTTTTTTAACTAATTCGCCAGTCTCCAAAAGCAATTTTTTCTCCACAACCTCTAAAGACGACTTTACGCCGGCTTCTAAATCTTTTATATTGTCTTCAACAAAATCTTTAAAATCCAAAGGTTCAATTGTTACTGATCCATACGGATCAGTCGTAATTAAATTAAAATTTGGATCAGTATATGTTTCCCGATCTTCACCAAAAGCTGTTACAAATATTCCGTGAGTTGCAATGCCACGAGAGTTTCTGCGAATTATACTTCGGTAGGGTGAAAATATTTTGTACATTTCAGTGGTATCCATAAACGAACAGTATGGAAGGCCGGTGAAAATCATGCTTGATTCATTCAAAATAAACGTAGTCCTATATATAGGATCAATTTTTGAAATAGTTTGACTAATAAAGTTGGTGTTTTCTTTTAGGGTCATGTAGTTTACAAAATATTGAACCATTTGCCGACCTAACAAAATAAAAACATTGTGATAATTGAGGTACTTACATAGGAATCTGTAAACCGAGACCCAGTCATAGCAAGAGTTTTTTTAAAGAAGAAAGAAAGAAAAATTGGAGGGGATATTTCCAATTTTGTGACGAAGGGGGTTTGGCATTTGAACCAACAGCATCTCGTTTACGACTCCACCGTCTCTACCAATTAAGCTACTGAGGCTGTTGACGTGATCTAGTGAGGCGATTATCTGGCACCTTCTCGCTGGTTCGAGCAGCACGGAAAACACTTTTTCGTAAGAATAGCAGTGAATATGTGAGCTAAACCAAGTGGACTCAAAACCTCCTGCACGGTATTTGTATATTGAGCGCTAAGCCAACAATTACCTTCACGAACATGCGCGGATATAGCCCTCTTGTTTTGGGGGGGCACAATCAGACAATATACCTAATAAAAAATTTAGAGGGGGAGGTACTCGTAACCTAGAAGCTGGGGGTTCAAGTCCTGGTTAGTACTATGTAATGCAATGTTTATTGAGGTACGATACCTAATTTGTTAAAAGCTGTAGGGCTTACCGCAAATACCTTTCATGAAGAGAACTGTAATATGCAGGGTGTACCAGAAAAAGTGCTTTAGTTAAATCCGGAAATTTAAAAATAAGACTGTATATGGTTTTTTGGAGTTCATATCGACTTTTCATCTTCAGTTTTAGGATGTGCGCCAACCGTCAGGGCTATAGCAATGTTTTAATTTCGGGGGTATATCTAAAATATATCAGGACTGTTTTACAAAGGTGAAACGGTGACCAAGCTATCTTGAAATCCATTTGCCCACTAGTCTTGCTAAAGGCAATCTTGGGTTCGATCACTGTATGTGCATAAAATTAAGAATATTTTTTTTATTCCTTTATTCTGGGGGGGGGGCGGACCCGGAACCCCCTTGTGTGTCACTGCCCGCTTAATGTCCTTACCGTTTAATCCTTTTTGCATTACAGGAAAAACATAATTCCTGTTTATTCCTATCGTCTCATCTGATACCATCATATAATCATATTTTTTTGCCGGATATTCTGTAAATGAAGGAGAGAAAAGCATCACTACATTACGCCTTCCAGTGTATTTGGAGTGCTATCATATACAGGGTGTTTTCCTAAATGTGAAATTATTCTTGTCTTTATTTCTGAGCTTTCCTTACATGTTTTTGGAAATTTACCCGTTCGGCGTACAAAGATGTGAAATAGAAATATTACATTCCTATTTCGCCCGGTACAATCAGATATATATATATATATATATATATATATCNATATTGCTTGCTTCCCGGGGATTGCTCTATCACCCACTGTGCGACCTAGTGGCACAGACAATGACAAGCATAAGAACGAATATAAACAGGATGCCCATAGACAGTGTGGGGTTGATACACATCACCCAGACCCTAGAAAGAAACGACCCGTTTTACCGAATCCCCTTTCTCCATAATAGGCGATGCAGACCTGTCCACTAACTGTGATCCTGTCCCTGTAGACATTACATTGGACCAGGTAGAAATATATTGTTTCAATGGTTCGCTGGGTCGCTACTCACGTGTTCGATACTTTACGACATTTTTGAAAACAGGTATTGGATACATCCAATTTTGTTCCGGATCGATCAAGATATGGCCATCCTTTGTTGTATAAACCGCTGGTATTTTCTTACGCTTTTCTTTTAAAGTCTGGGGCTTCTTATTAGAGAGTGTTATTTTGATTGCAACTGAAAACACAAACATAAGAAATAGACAGAAAACGAAACTAAAACCAAGTTTTATGTAATTTTATCTTCTTCTCATTGTCTATGAATTACGGCAATATGGAAAAAATTGTCACAACTCAAAAAGGTCAAAAATAGATTTCGAGCTACGCCTGACTTTCTGATTTTTCTGGGAAAATCATAGAACATAATTAGCATGGGAATGGCCATGCCTCTAAGGCGCCAAGCGAATCTCACTTTATAAAATGTAAAACTAACCTGTTGCATGCGTAAATAAGTTATATTGGTGTATTAAGTCATCCGAATTTTTTGAGTCAAAATATTTGATCCACTTGTCATCGACTTTGGGTATGGTGGCAGCCATAAACATACTACTAGAAATATTTGGATATCTTTTTGATATTTTTTCGTTTCTAGAAATTCTCTCCATCAGCTCTACATTTTGGTTCACATAGCCCTCACCCAGCGTCCCCTCTGACCTGTACTTGAGGAAATATTCATTTAATGGTAAATTGGATTCTTCGTACTTTGCATGGAATCTGAAATGGGATGAAAAAAATCTAAAACTTTCTATTTTCAGTAAAATTGAATAGGAATAAAATTGAATGATAAATTATATTCCCGCCGAGTCAGCGTCAATTGCACGTTGAATTCACAAGTTTTCGAATGATCACTGAAGTTGAGCAACGTGCAGCGACGTTTTATTTGGTGGATGACAACGTAGTTTCGAGCACTCATGATGGCTATTCCCGGCCCAACCCAGACTGGGTGAATTCAATGCAGGAGAGCGGCAGCACCCCGCCCGCCAAGTCAAATACAATGAGCGATGCACAAGTGATATATTACTTCACGTCACAAAGTGCACTTTTCAGGCCTCTCTACAGCCACGTTAAAAATATATGGAGTGACTTTTGTTGAATATTTCATAATTGGATGGGTAGATGATGAGATAAAATCAATGCTTTGAAAAAAAATTAAGGGAACATGGAGAAAAAACATTTGAAAAGTGTCATTTTTACACTGTCTCAGTCTCCTTCATCATCTTCTTCTTGACCGTTGACGAGGCTGCAGCCAAATCTACCGAACCGATTATAATAGGAGATGTTTCATATGGTTGCATCCTGTGGAGGGGTGCGTCTTTTGATATTTTTATGGTTAAAAGGAAACCCCCACTACCACACCGGTTTTTTACACGCATTTAAAAGTAAACAGCAGATATTTTAATTTTTATAAATTAAAGGGATATTTTTTCAAGTTTTTTGGGATGAAGAATATTTACGTAGTTATAAAATTAAAATTAAAATTACGAATGAAATATTTCCATTTTTTATTTCTTGTATTTTTTGTGTGTGGGGGGGTGGGGGGGGGGTATGGAGCCCCTTTGCCCTTAAGGAGCCGCCACTGGCTTCAATACTACTTCCAAACGAGATAAAGGTTGCTTTGCATACTAACATAGCAAAGGTTTTCTACGACCACCTCTGTAGCAATAGTTTCCCATTGCGATTTGCTTTGGCTAGATTGAAAACTAGCCTGTTTGAAGGTAGAGGCACCTATTTGTTAACCTAACTGTATTGAAGTTATGTCCCTATTGGTAAATCTTACTTATTATAGACGCTACACACTGATCAATATAGTAATCAGTATGTAGTTTGTGTTTTCCGGTGTTGTAGTGACATGTGAGTGTTTCTGTAGATCTATTGTGTGTAAAATATTTATTTGATATTGTCTTACGATATGAAATTGTCAATAGTATTGATTACTACTTTCGAAAGCATGTCCTTATATATATCGCTGACCAAATCCACAAAATCTTCTTCGTCGGCATCGTTGAAAATGAAGGGAGTTGGTTGATATTCTGCATTCCATTGTGGCTTACGGAAAGGCTCTCCACCAAGCTCATATTTACTGTTCTTGAAAGGACATCCAAACTTACTGGATGTAGATTCTGAAATGAATTTATTTTCAAAAGTTTTCACAAAAATGAACATTTCCAAACTGGGGAACAGATGCGTTTTTTAGGGAGAAGTAGAAGATTTGGACTAGGTTACTTTGTTTAATGCCTCACACCGATCTATACAAAGAGAGTTCGTGAACAGGTGTTTTAGGGTTTAGGGGATTGTGAAAAAAATTGTGGAGAGAGGCAACTAATAACTAAAATCATATTACTGCGTGATTCCTTCTTATCTGGTGTAACCAAGTACTAAAAGAGCTTTTTCTTTCTCGATATTTTGAATTTTCATTTTAAAATTGAAAAACAAACTATACATCTGCCGACGTAGACCAATTTTCCATAGTTTCTAATAGCAGTGCGGGTACTCGCGGAGTCCGGGATATCTTTCATCTGCTTGATTCAAGCCATTTGGTTATTGTTGAGTGTTCCCAAATGATAGCCCTCTGGCAAGGCGTATACAGGTTTCCAGCAGAACGGAAAGGCGGGGGGGGGGAAGCATTTAATTTACGCTTACGTAAGGCGTATAAGTTTGAATGACGATAAGCTAAAAATTCTTTTTCTTCTTAACACTGTGAACACTATAATGAAGTCACAACATTGAAAATAATTTAGTTCATCGAATGTGACCTTGTTTATTTATTTTTATTTGTCACGATTAACTCAGTAACTCGTAAGCTACCCCAAACAAACATGTTGACTGTTTTTCTTTTTTCTTTCACATGTTTCAGATTCAAATAACGATATTGAACAAAATGGAGTACTTACCATGAACAGAGGAGCTCAACAATACGACATCAAACATGAATAGAAACAAAGTGAACAGATACAAATAACGATATTCAACAAAATGGAGTACTTACCATGAACAGAGGAGCTCACCAATACGACATCAAACATGAATAGAAACAAAGTGAAGAGATACAAATAACGATATTGAACAAAATGGAGTACTTACCATGAACAGAGGAGCTCACCTATACGACATCAAACATGAATAGAAAAAAAGTGAACAGATTCAAATAACGATATTGAACAAAATGGAGTACTTACCATGAACAGAGGAGCTCACCAATACGACATCAAACATGAATAGAAACAAAGTGAACATTTGGAAATGTTCAACTGGATTTGAGTGATTATGCTGAATTCTTTATTGAAAGAAAAAATAAATGGTACGGGGAACCGTACTAAGCTTTATCTTCCTTTATACTAGGAATTTAACAGCCTTCGTCAGATGTCGCAGGTTTTTGTTGAAAATATTATACCAATTAAAAATGGCAGCCTTCGGCTGTTGTCGCAGCTCTTTAGTGAACATATTTTTGGAAATAATAATGGCAGCCTTCGGCTGATGTCGCTATACTTTAATGAAAATATTATTCTAATTATATCTTGGCAGCTTCGACTGTTGTCGCAGCTTTCTAGTGAAATTTTGATGAAAATAGATTTGTTAGACTTCGGCTGTTGTAGTGATAATATTATTCCAACTCGTAGTGATAATATTAATCCAACTGGATGTAACAGCCTTCGGCTGATGTCGCAGATTTTTGATGTAAATATTATTTCAGCCGGAAGTGGCAGCCTTCAGCTGATGTTGCAGCTCTATAGTAAAAACAACAACATTTGAATTGGCTTTAGCAGCCTTCGATTGTTGTCGCAGCCCTCGAGTGAGAATATGATCGGTCATATGTAACAAAGTGTGTCTGTTTTACATTTCATCAAAATTGGAGTAATATTGCCACTTTCAGAGAAGTGACTCGAATTTAAGGTTTGGTACCCTAAAAGGCTCCCGTATAAAGGTAGCCCCATGAGACCCAACATTTGTCTATAATTTGTTACAAAATGTGTCTGCTTGGAGTGAAATTGTCATTTTTAGATAGGTGATTTCAGGTTTGGTGCCCTAAAGGTCCCCTGATAAAGATAGTCCCATGAGACCCAAAATTTGCCGACGATATGTTACAAAGAGTGTCTTAAATTTCATCAAAATCGGGCATGCCGTTTGAGTTCTACTGGATTAACCCGAAATTACTTCTTTTGACCTATAAATGGACCCCAGAGGGTGCTATTTCCAATGTTAAGATTTGGATCGAATTATGTCCCCATGGAATATTGGTGCCAAATTTCATCAAAATCGGACAAATAATATAGGCTGTATATGCGCGAACACAATTTCGACGGCCACACATTTTTTCTTGACTAGTTATATGGAATGAAAGTGTCGCAGGTTGATGGAACGACCCACGAAAAACATACAGTTTTTGAGGTATACAGCCTGTCCAAAAATTCTTTGATTTTTCATGTTGACCTACAATCAAACCTATAATAGCACTTTTATAAGCGTATGGCGCCATGTTAAAATTGTGATTTCATGTTAATGTACCTACACAGTGATGTTATGATTTCATGTTAATGTACCTACACAGTGATGTTATGATTTCATGTTAATGTACCTACACAGTGATGTTATGATTTCACGTTAATGTTAATGTAAACAGTGATGTTATGATTTCACGTTAATGTTAATGAAAACAATGATGTTATCATTTCACGTTAATGTTAATGTAAACAGTGATGTTATCATTTCACGTTAATGTTAATGAAAACAATGATGTTATCATTTCACGTTAATGTTAATGTTATGATTTGAAAGTGTCGCAGGCTGACGGGCAAAGTTCAGCAAATGGACTTAAAGTCCATTTCCTATCTTATATGAAATGTAATTGTACACTCCCGGACGCAAGGACTATATAGCTTTTGAGGGATTGTTAAAAATAGATAAATAATTAAATCATCCGACACCATTTTAAACAAATTTTAGTACCTAAATTAGCAGATTCCAAGAAAATTTCTCCACTCTTAAGTGATTAGTGAAATTTTAAAAAGAATTCTGATTAATTTTAGGAATTTCCCGAACTGAAAAAATATTTACTGACAGAATACAGAATTATTTTAGATTTAGAAAGGATAAATCACTATTATACGGAGAACCACCTCGATTGACTATTTTAAATCTTTCATTCTATTATGCGTGTAAATGAAAACCTGGTTCCATTTCAAATAAAATATTCGCTCTTTCACTAAGAAACAAACAATAGCAAAAACAATAACATATTATTCATAACTTTGCTTCCAAACACAGTGACGGCTGATCGAATTATAAGGGAAACAAAAAGAGAATTATATAACAAAAACTTGTGAGTGCACGGCAGTATCTTCGCACGAAGCAATTCACCAGGTTTTTCACACCATCTATTTCTACAAGGGATAGGTCATTGACAGTGTGAATATACTTGCACCCGTGTATCTTCGCACGAAGCAATTCACCAGGTTTTTCACACCATTTATTTCTACAAGGATAGGTCATTGACAGTGTGGACATACTTGCACCAGTGTATCTTCGCATGAATCAATTCACCAGGTTTTTCACACCATCTATTTCTACAAGGGATAGGTCATTGATAGTTTGAAGATACTTGCACCAGTGTATCTTCGCACGAATCAATTCACCAGGTTTTGCACATCATCTGCGAGTTTTCCTAAAGGAATAGGTCATTGACATTGTGAATATACTTTCCGTAACATAGTATAATACCACAGGGTTAACTGCAAAAGTTAATATAATCTCGGGCAAGAGATATATAATTTCAAAGTTAGCACTTTCGGATACTCACGGACTGACTGATTTACTCATCATCAAAAGTTTTGGGCACTTCCTGTACATCTGCAGCGCTGAAATTAGCAATTGACATCCAACATTTTGCATGAAGTTAGCAATTGACATCCAAAATTTTATATGAATTTAGCAATTGACATTCCAGTAAAGGAAAACATCCGATTTTTTTGTTACTGATGTACGTAAAGATTCATACGTTTTTGTGGGAAAGCGGCACCCGACAGAAAATCCTGGACAAGAAAGAGGTATTTTCGGACACGCAGGATTTTTCCCATTTGCGGCTTGTAATTTGCAATATCTTTCCGACCGCCTCTTTTGTTTTGCTTTTAACTTTTTATGTTTACTCGTTAGCTTTATTAACATATTTTAACCCCTCTAGAGAGGTTAGGAAACGTTTTTACGGCCATGCCTTGATGAGCAATCTTGCTTGAGTACGACACTTTTTGAAAGTGATTAAAAAGTGGAAAAATATTAAGGATATCATGGGATTAAATTTGGGAAAAAGGCATTTTTTCTGTCCAGGATTTTCTGTCATATGTCGCACTCTTTTTGTAGATTTATTAATGGCCTAAATATTAAAAACGAAGCGAAAACAGAATATACCAATGACAGTAGTTTTGTAGGAAATGATATCTTCTCCCTATCCTAGCCTGTGATAGCGACATTCTGGGTTACTTCGTTTAAAACTATTGTTCTAGGTCATACCTAAGGTTGTACCTAAGAGATGATCTAGAACAGGGGTTCACAAACTTTTACATTATAAATTATGAATGGGTGTTGCTGAATGATATCTCATTCTAATTGCTGAATGCCTTCTCAATTGCTGAATGCTATCTCATTCAAAATGCTAATGTGTTGTTGTATGCTATCTCATTTAAAATGTTAATGTGTTGCTGAATACTATCTCATTCAAAACGCTAATGTGTTGCTGAATGCTATCTCATTCAAAACGCTTTTGTGTTGCTGAATGCTATCTCATTCAAAATGCTAATGTGTTGCTGAATGCTATTTCATTCAAAAAGCTAATGTGCTGCTGAATGTTGTCTCATTCAAAACGCTAATGTGCTGCTGAATGCTATCTCATTCAAAATGCTAATGTGTTGCTGAATGCTATCTCATTCAAAACGCTAATGTGTTGTTGAATGTTATATCTCATTCGGAAAGCTAATGTGCTGCTGAATCCTATCTCATTCAAAATGCTAATGTTTTGCTGAATGCTATCTCATTCAAAATGCTAATGTGTTGCTGAATGCTATGTCATTCAAAACGTTAATGTGCTGCTGTATGCTATCTAATTCAAATTTCCTAAACATCATGTTCAATGAAATTGCCTTTGTAAAATTGTGCACATATATTTTAAATAAATGATAATAATTCATCTGGTCTCATCTGGAAGGAGAGGACTGAGCGTTTACATAGTTTGAATAACATTTTGGAGGATAATGAGTCCCAATGTCATAATCTACGGCTACGGGCTGCTACTAATGTATGCATTCTCCAGTTACGCGTTTTGTGTATCGCCATTGGAAACACTTGTTAAGCTGTGCGTGTCTGATGAGAAATGGGAACAACAAAGTAATTACCTATACCTAATACCTAACACTAACCTGGCAGAAAATAAATGGTACGGAAAACCGTACTATATTTTATCTTCCTTCATACTAGAAATTTGACAGCCTGATATAGCAGGTCCTTGATGAAAATATATTATATCAGTTAGAAATGGCAGCCTTCGGCTGATGTCGCATCTCTTTAATGAAAATATTAGGTATTCAATTTAATTTGACAGCTTTGACCGTTGTTGCAGCTCACTAGTAAAAATATGATTAAATTAGATTTGTTAGCCTTCGGCTGTTGTCGTAGGTCTCTAGTAAAATTATTATTCCATTTAGATTTGGCAGCCTTCGGCTGATGTCGCAGATCTTTGATGAAAATATTATTTCCATTAGAAGTGGCAGACTTCAGCTGTTGTCGCAGCTCTGAACGTCCGCGAAATCGTGTTCTCGCATCTATAGCCTTTATTAGTCCGATTTTAATGAAATTTGGCACCAATATTCCTTGGCCAAATTATAACATTGGAGATAGCACCCCCTGGGGTCCATTTATGGGTCAAAAACAGTAATTTTGGACCATAGAGATGTAGTCAGGAATAAGGCTGTACCTTATTATTCCTGCGTAACCATGTTTTATCGATGTTGGTATATTCAAAATTTATTTTATTTTTTCTCTACCAGCTGTAGGTACTAGACAAAAAGGCCAAAAGATAATCCATTTTTGTACCGGCTTCAAAAAGTAGACTACTTAGACGACGCCGGGGGGGGGGTCCCGCTCTGTGAAAGTACTACGGTCCCCGCTCAAGGTTAATCCGGCCCTGTATGAAATATTCAACAAAAGTCACTCCACATATTTTTCAGGTGGCTGTAGAGATACCTGAAAAGTTCACTTTGTGACGTGAAGTAATATATCACTTGTGCAACGCTTATTGTATTTGACTTGGCGGGCGGAGTGCTGCCGCTCTCCTCAATAGGATAAGGAAAGTAAAAATGAAATTTGGAGGTTTTTCTTTGGAGAGTAATTAAGAGTGTGAAATTTATTCTAAAATTTAAATTCAAACGAGGCATTACCGTAAAAGTGTTATTTCACCTTACATTCTTACCCACCTCCCCCCACAGGTTTTCAATCTTATAAAGGAAAATTCTTTTCTTCCCAGAATCGCGTCAAATTTGAAGTGTATTTCCACGATAAAAAAATGCATCATTTGAGAGGGAGTTCTATAGCTTTTTCCTCTTTGGGAGTCAACTTTGTTTCTCAATCCCTTTAGGCTAGGTTGTATCATATAAACAAATCGATACAAGTTTGTAGAACTGGTATCGCGCGGTCATTTACACAATATCCACTATTTAGAATTTAGATAGATCTTGTGCCACGCCATGTGAACATAGCCTTAATTTAATTTCTCGCACCTTCTTTCCGAAGGCGTAAACGATCCAATTATGATTTCCATAATGAAAAATGAGCCATACTTGAGGTTACTTCACGGTGACATCCGCACGGGTCAAATCCACCTGCCTCTTGAGCTGATGGTGTAAAGTAACACAGAACGCAGCAGACTCTTTAATATTACGAGAGCCTTTTCTAACGACTGTATTGGCATTAGCAACATCCCCTAGAACGTTTAATGGATTTCAACCGGTTTACTCCAAATGCCACTACTCTGGTCTAGAAACAAATCCGCAGAATACAGTACAGCCAGTATAAATCAAATATTATAAATCAAATATTCTTTAATATTACGAGAGCCTTTGTTCAGCGTGCTAGATGTTTACCCGCGACAGAAAACAAAAACCTGCCACTAAATATTGATTGATTAATTAATTTATTTTCTAAAATATAAATATCATATCTACTAAAAGAAAAAAACCCAGGGGGGGATGTGAATGGGAGGAATCCCCCAGGCCCGGGATTTTCTAAGAGGTCCGGTGAGAAAATTATCATAATGAAAGTATTCATGTTTTTTCTCAATAATAAACAAATGAGAAGTTTAGCGATAGTGGGCTAATAAAGTACAATGGCTATTGCAGGAAACTGATTTTAAAATATAGTGCGACAAAGCTTGTACAGCAATCATAAATATTGGTATATTTCGTAAACATTAACATCTGATAATCGAATTATTTGTTGCCAAGAAGAAGCATTTTCACATCAACTAAGTGAAATGCCTACTTTTACTTTTATTACTGCCCATGCGGTAATTGATTTTAGATGAACGAATAATAGAGGGGCCGTAAATTTTCGCCCTCCGGCCCGGATTTTCTGTCTACGGCCCTGAACCCCCCCATGGATCACGCCTGGTGTAGGGTGTATGTACAACCCCCTACCGAATCCAATTCAAATTTGAATCTATTATTGAGTTTCCTCCAAGGACAGCTTGTTGAAAATGGGTGACGTTACCCACTGTGTATGCTATGACTTCGGCTACATCTTGTTTCAAAATGGTTTGATATGAAGTATCATATTTCTCATAGGTAATTTTAATTCTGCATACTTCTCTCTTAATACCCTCAATAATATATACATCACAAGTTGTATTGGCATCATATGCTACGCCGGAGTTCTTGTAAGGCGGAATGCCCGTCTTATCAAATTGTCTTGTAACTAATGTTTTCACTGCTCCTTGACATTTGGCTGAAGAATCATCTTGTTTCTCACAAAGTTTTTCAAAGTATTGAGGTTTTCCTTGTAATCTATATGAAGTCCAATATAATCCTTGAACACCTTCTGAATCAGGAACTGAAAATGTCAAACAAAAAAACCACATAACACATAGCATAAGCCATGTGAGGGTTCGAATCGAATGTCAATTTGAATACTCTTTGTTTTATTATGTCACAAATTTTGTCATTCCTTAATTGAATAAACAAATATCCTAGCAATGTGACTTGCCGACCTCCAGATTCAATACCATATCAATTTAATTTTTTACTTTCCTTAACCTATAAAAAGGAAAGTATTGTAATTGGCTGAAATTTTCGATGTCGAGTTTTCAATGCCAACTCACGTTATGTTTTCAATGCCAACTCACGGTAGATCAACAGAGTCCAAATCTTGAGTTTCAGCTATTGCTTGAAATCGAAGTTACTTTTGGTGGTTTTTGCCCTTTTAATAAACCCGGATAAAAAGAGAACGTAAAGAGCTAGAATTGAAGATTTGGTGCCTATTCACATTACTTTTTTCAGTGATTGCGTAAAGACACCTTTGTTTAAGAAGTATAATCTATCATTGGCGGTTTTGCAGTGCCTGCCTAAAAAGAGAACGGTAATCTTAAAATTTGGTGCCTATTTATATTAATTTTATGCATAGAATGCAAAATGACACTTTTTGTTTAAATCGAATCTACTTTTTGTCGCTTTTTAGCGGTTTTCACGATTCTGGCACAAAAAGAAAACGGTAAGAGCAAGAAATTGAAATTTATTGATGCCTAATTCATAATATTAATTGTAATCATGGAGTGCGCCACGACATTTTCGATTGAATTCCAATCTACCTTTCCTGGTTTTAGCGACCGATTCACAAATTGCCTAAAGTAGAACGGTAAAAGCTATATAGTTTACAATTTGATCCCAGTTTATATCAATTTTAAGGAAGGATCATTAAATGGCTCTAAAAGTACGCGTCTCGAATTTTAATAAATTTTAATGAAATGTACCGTTGTCGGTTTTGCAGCTTTTTGCGTTTTTCGTGAATACTACCTGGAAAGAGAACGGTAGGTGGTTCCGGAGACTTGAATTTTGTATCTATGTTAATGATGATATAGCATAGGACAAATCCCACCCAGACATTTTGTTCACAACACATGGACCATTGGCCGAAACTCGAAATTTGGCTCTAGGGACCTCAAAACGTGTTTTGTCATTGAAAACTTGAACTTGAATTTTAGCCATTACAATATCTACGTTCTTCTTTTTTATTGATAAGGAAAGTCGTGTGATGTTTACACCAGAGCATCCCTAATCCTCAGGTAACAAAATAATTAGCTAGGGTAAGAAATGTTCATCGCTATGAAATTACAAAAAAAAAAAAAAAAAAAAATATCACTAGATGTAATACCTGTATAAAAAATTACAAATTATCACTAATTGCAATAATATTATTATTAAAAAAATTTATTATTTCACAAAAGTGTTTATCAGACGTAATAAAGTTGAAAATTTAATGTTTTTAAATTGAGAAGTGAGAACGACTGAAAAACATCTGATCGACACAATCCAAAAAACATCAAATCAAAGAGATGATAAAATCATTTTTAGAAAGTTTGGTTTGGGTATCTTTTCTCTTAAAATGTATTTACAAATTTAATATTTTAAGGGTGGATCATTAAATGGCTCTAAAAGTAGGTATCGAAAGTAAAGTGGCGATACCTTTATTCGTACCCCTTCCAGTTAGTTATTCAAGTAGTTCTTACCATTATCAGGAAAATCTTTTTGATCTTTTCCATTAAAAACATCTTTACAAATAATAGATCTGTGCAATTCCAGAATTGAGAATATCCCCAAGTTATTTTTTGCAGCATTGGTACCAAATTGATTGGCGTACATAATTTCTATCCAAGTTTTCTTTTTCTTTCTATACATTCCAGCTGCCCAATAAGAGAGTTTACAAGCAGGAAATTGAATTGGTTCATTACAAAGTGTAATTGATTGCCTGAAAGCGATAAAATAATAAACAATGTCCAAGAAAGGTTTTTTGAAAAAAATTCGCCATTTTCTTAGCATTGCGTTGACACCACTCTCAGTGTGAATTTTGTAATCACAAATAATCGGATTGTTTATTTTCGAGTGTTTTGAAAGAGTCAGTATATATGGCGAGATTGTCCAGGGAAGCGCGCATTTTAGTTATTAAAACTTACTACAAATACGATAAAAGTTTTTCAGAAATACATCGAAAACTCCGCACGTTGTTGGGTTCCTAATGTTGCACCAAATGTTACCCACTGTTCGTCGCATTATTGGTCAATTTGGGTAATTAAGTACGGTAGAAATCGGGAGAAGCCCCGGACGGCCAAGAAGGGAAGATGCCACATCCATCCGTCGTCACTCTCAAGAATAAATGTGACTCGAAGCACAATTCACACAGTACAGTTGATCCAAGAACTGATAGTAGCGAACCAGCATCACGGAAAGCGGAGGCAGTTCGTTGAATGGGTCTTTTGGTGATATGGAACTTCCAGAAATAACATAACATTCATGCCCACCACTTTTTTTTTTTTATTAATATTTAAATCCAATTTTATCATTGGACTTTTCTAACGACTGTATTGGCATTAGCAACATCCCCTAGAACGTTTAATGGATTTCAACCGGTTTACTCCAAATGCCACTACTCTGGTCTAGAAACAAATCCGCAGAATACAGTACAGCCAGTATAAATTAAATATTATAAAACTACGCCTACCAAGGCCGTCAAGGCGTAGTTTCTGCAATTTTTTCACGTAGCTCTGATTTCAGATACGAAAATAAACAATTGTCTGAGATATCTCAGTGAAGCCATACTCACAAAGAGTAGCCTTTGCAATGACAACGCGGCGGTGTGACCAGGTACGTTGTCACGGTGGAGCTGAACACATTGTAGCTGTCAAAATTAAACTAAGCAAAATATTTTGATAATTTTACCTCGTATTATGAGACATGTAAATAGATCAAGTTATCGACCCATCAGACCCATTTCTGTCTTTTCGAAAATATTTGAAAAAAAAATAATAAAAAAGCTGCTTAAAAGCACAAACATTAAACTATCTCAAGATGAACAAGGTGGATTTAAACGATATCATTCCACAACTCATCAACTCACCAGAATTACTAATGATATTACACCAAAAGTTTACTTTCTGTCTTTTCGAAAATATTTGAAAAAAATAATAAAAAAGCTGCTTAAAAGCACAAACATTAAACTATCTCAAGATGAACAAGGTGGATTTAAACGATATCAATCCACAACTCATCAACTCACCAGAATTACTAATGATATTACTAATGCAATTGGTTTCACCAAAAGTATGAGTACTGCAGTGATTTTATTAGATATTGAAAAGGCTTTTCGATAAGGTTTGGCAAGATGGTCTCCTGTTTAAACTATCAAAATTGAATATTCCACTACATTTACTCAAAATATTAAATTCTTATTTAAAAAAATAGAACTTTTTAAGTTAAATATAAAACCCTTTCACAAATTCAAATTGTCCTAGCTGGTGTTGCTCAAGGAAGTATTTTGGGTCCAACCCTATTTATAATATAATAATATATTTATTTACGGGACGAGTCCTTAATACTAGTGCAAAACATAGAACAAAATATAAGTAGGTACACAAGGACAATACAATTAATAATAGGTACAAAGATCTGAAAAAAAAAAAAAAAAAAAAAAAAAAAAAAAAATAGTAATAATAGTAAAAGTAAAAAATAAAAAGTTATGTATACGAAACCTAAATAACGCGGAGAAAAAAAAAAATAAATAAATAAATAAAAAAGACGAAAAAATATGTCTACGAAACATAAAGCGGGAAACGAAGAACAATAATAAAAATAATTTAAAGTTTACACAATTTAAATAATTTAAAGTATATAATTTAATGTTTACATACAAGATATACCTTTCACTAATCTTTTTAAAAAGGGCATATTTGCTGAAGATACTGCTCTCTATCACACTGGTACGCTTGGAAGGACTGATTGCAAAATTTTGCAAAAAGAAATCAGCTTTATGGCTCAATATTACTATAAATGGAAAATTAAAATTAATCCGTCCAAAACAGAAGGAATTATCTTCACCAACAAACAAGAAAAATCACTGAAATATATTAAAAAACTACACTTCCAAAATACTCCCCTGAAATGGGTTAAGAACACTAAATATTTGGGAGTTTACATGGACTCAAAACTTAATTGGATTAAAAACACAAATCATATGATTACTAAAGCAAAAATTGGAATCAACAAAATATATCGTTTAATTAACCACAAAAGTAAACTCAGAATTGACTTGAAACTACTTCTATATAAATCAATTATTGGTCCAGTCATATCTTATGCACCACCAACTAGGAGTGCCACCAAACGTCTTAAGAAGAAATTGTCTACTATACAAAATAAAGTCTTTAGAATAATATACAATACCAGTCATGTTGACAGAATATCTAATAAAACATTTCACGAGAGAGCTAACATCGAACACCTCCCCAGTTTTCATTCGCGATTAATTCAAGGTTTCGCTAAAAAACTTCCTCTGCTCGATAATCCTCTTATGTCCAACATTGGAAAATATCTTCCACATGAAGCAGGGAATAAATTTACTCATAAACTTATTGAACTACAATAATCATAAATAATTTTTCAATCATATAAAAATTAAATAATAATAATAAAGAATAAGGATAATAATAAAAAATAATAATAACTTTAAATCCTTAATTAAACAAAATATTAATAAATATTTAACTTAAATGTAAATTAATAAATCTTTAATTTAACTATAAATTATAAATATTTAATTATTAATACTTACAACTCATACATACGTTTTGAGGTATGTTTTAACAAGACATTATTATAACAATAATTACATAGATAATATTATTTCATATATATATATTTTTTTTTTTTAATTTGGCTTAACGTCTCTTTAACATCTATTGGTCATTCAAGACGGATTTCATATATTGGATTAAATCTAAAAAAGATAGGAGCCAATGATAAACTTAATAGGTACTTCATGTGCCAAATTGGGTGTCAGAGTAATTATTTTCAATAAAAAAAAAAAAAAAAAAAAAAAAAGATGTAAATAGATTGTCAGAACTACAATACACTAACGCTTTGTTGGTCGGTTCACGAAATTTTGGCACCACCCTCGTAGGCAAATAATACGTGGTGTATCCGGGCATCAATCTCTAACATACAATTTCACTTACCACAACAATACATGGTGTAATATGGTGTATCCGTGGATTACTCTCTAAAATACACTTTCACTTACCACAACAATACGTGGTGTATCCGAGCATCAACCTCTAAAATACACTTTCACTTACCACAACAATACGTGGTGTATCCGTGCATCAACCTCTAAAATACACTTTCACTTACCACAACAATGCATGGTGTATCCGTGCATCAACCTCTAAAATACAATTTCACTTACCACAACAATACATGGTGTATCCGTGCATCGACCTCTAAAATACACTTTCACTTACCACAACAATATGTGGTGTATCCGAGCATCAATCTCTAAAATACACTTTCACTTACCACAACAATACATGGTGTATCCGTGCATCAACCTCTAAAATACACTTTCACTTACCACAACAATACGTGGTGTATCCGAGCATCAATCTCTAAAATACACTTTCACTTACCACAACAATATGTGGTGTATCCGAGCATCAATCTCTAAAATACACTTTCACTTACCACAACAATACATGGTGTATGCGTGCATCAACCTCTAAAATACACTTTCACTTACCACAACAATATGTGGGGTATCCGAGCATCAATCTCTAAAATACACTTTCACTTACCACATACATTCGGCCCTATTAAACTCTGGACATTCAGCTTTTAGAACCTCCTTACAATTCTTTTCCGATTGAGGTTCCCAACCACTCTTTTGGGGTATACAAATTGGTTTGGTAGTTCTCACTGTATATTGAGTTTGGACGCATGGACGGGCACATTCATCGTTAGTGGGATAGTTTCCTAGACACAGAACTTCTCCTGAAAGTTGATAATAGAAAGTTATCTTATAAAATTAAAATATGTTGTATGTATGTTTATATTTTGTCCGATTTTTTAAGGTAAAACTTTAAGAGATATTGAAAAAATGACAGGAAATAACCCCCTCCCCGCCAAAAAAGCTGATGAGACCCAAGAATTACGGAATATCTTTGTATCGAATTTCAGCTTTCGAACTTTCCATTTTTCCCTTTCTTGTTACGCACCGTCATACTAAAAGGAATCTGCGTGCCAAATTTGAAGTCTCTACGTTTAGCCATCGTGGAGCTACGTTGATTATCAGTCTGTTTTATAAGTATGGATAGATACATTGGCGCACCCAGAATTTTCCTTCGGGGGGGGGGNGGGGGGGGGGGTATCGACTTATTAACTTTAGTAGTAAGAATTGAATTTCGGGGGGTTGGGGTTTAGCTAAAATATATTAAGGCCACCCATTTTATCTAATTTTCGGGGTGAAAGTTTCAGGAATTTTGATGAATTTTGCGAGATTTTGAGCATACGCTTGTGCATGGCACCTATCCCTAAAATTAATAGTATGGTCCGGTGAAAACATGGGGGGGGGAGGTTTGAAATCTCCGGGATATTGAGGGATGTTTGTGCAATGCAAACGTGTCTTTTTTGGTACAGCCATATTCATCTAAAATCGCCAGTCTGGTCCGGTGAATACATGAGCGGGGGGGGGGGGNGGGGGGGGGGGGGGGGTGAACTTAAGACCCTCCAACAAATATCTACCTATGAATTTTATTTGTTTTAAGTAATTTGTTCTACAGAGGTGAAACGTTGAGGAAGTTATTTTGAAGCTAACCGTGCGAAAGGTAATATTGAATCTTGTTTTTTTTATCAGAGGGGGGGTGGCCGGGTCCCGCCTTATGTGCGCCACAAGAGGGATGGATATAAAATGACAAGTAAAAATTTTAGCATCAATAACTTCTTTAGAGGTACATTCAGGGTCGGATTAACAATAGTAGCACTTGTAGCACGTGCTACGGGCCCCGCGCTTTAACAACTTACACTAGATATTTGACATTTCTGGGTTGATAATTGAAAAAAACATATCATTTTGACGGGGCCCCCAACTCTTCAACGCCCCCTCCCTTTTACATTATAAATTTTGAATGAGTATGGGTGTTGCTGAATGCTATCTCACTCAAAACGCCAATGTGTTGCTGAATGCTATCTTAATCAAAACGCATATGTGTTGCTGAATGCTATCACATTCAAAACGCTAATGTTTTTCCTCAATAAAATTACCTTTGTAAAAAAAATTTATATATTTCAACTAAATGGTAATATTTCAACTGTTCTCGCACCCCCCCTTGGCTTCCCTTTACGCCCCCCAGTTTGGGAACCTCTTTTGTAGATACATCACTAGGCACCCTCTTACTATCTAATCCCTTTGAAGTTTAATCTAGGATAAGATAAAAAAAAAGATTATCAATTTCTGTGCTGGCTCCAAAAAGTAAACTACTTAGACGGCGCCGGCGGGGGTGGAGGTGGTCCCGCTCTATGAAAGTACTACGGGCCCCGCGGTAGGTTTATCCGTCCCTGGGTACATTCTCGTACATCTGGCTACCATCGGAAACGATGATGCCATCAATGATTGATTTGATACTTACCAAAGAAGATCAGAAAATAAAGAACTAAAATATTATTAGCTTCATGTTGAACATTGAATCTAAATCTACTCATTTTATACGTTTTCATTTCCCGCACAGCAAACATTTAGTTTTCCTTTTTTATTTGGAAAATGAAGTTTCTTTTTTTTTAAAAAAAATAATAACTGATAGATAGAAACCGATTATTTTATACCTGCGAGTATTTACCATAAAATATATGGTATGAAAAAAACCGTGTGAAAAAAATATTATTTTTCATGAATTTGGACGTTCCTGGGAAACGATTTTTGCAAAACGAAGAATAAACTATGCTTCGTGTTAATATAGTCGGCAACTTTGCTTAGTCTTGACGTGTGCTCATCTGCCGACACCCTTGATAACTGAAAAGTAAATAATTGGATGAAGTGACCGCAAATCTCGTGGTGCGATGGGGCTCTAAAGGTTTTTTTTCTGAGGCCCTTTTGTTAAAAAATTCGGGACCCTGACGGACCTTAGCAAGATTTCTCAGGAACATCTAAACCTGATGGACCAAAATGAAGTCATCAAGTCATTTGGGCAATGTACCTTTATATACCTTTAAGATCCCTCAGGAGCATAAGCGGGTCCCCTGATTGGCCCAGAGTAAAGTCCTACAGGTGGCCCCTTAGGACAATTTCATGGTTCAATGCAAAGAAAATTTCTTTGTATATTTAATTTAAATTAATTTAATTTAAATCTAAATAAATGTTTGTCTCTCCGGCCAACCCAGGCTGGATCAGGTCAATTTGGGAAGCTGGTTTGTAAGTTTCCAGCAAATGAGGGTTAAACCCCCATCTCTAATTACCAATAGATGTTAAAGAGACGTTAAATGCTTGTCATTCTGTTAAAAACATCTTTACACATCTATACTACTATATTACTATATCCTTATATTTCTCCTCGCCTACAAGTCCCCCGCCGCGTCTGTCTGCTCGCAATAAACTCAAAAACTGCTGAACTGATTTTCATGCAGTTTCCACAAATAGATAAAGTGATCCCTAGGGAAGGTTTAGGTGTAAAAAAATGTTTCATATAGTACCTACCATTTTTGAGTTGCGGTAGATTGTTCAATTTTTTGACCAAATTCAGTAAGTCACGGTCCGATATTTTTAATTTTGTCGCGACAACATATCAAGTCAAAATGAGTTCTAGGTGTCCTCTTAATTCTTAATTTAAGACATATTTTGCAAAATTATGACTAGCAGACTAGCCATTCCAGAGTTACAAGTTCGAATCCGGGACCGGGTAAAATTAAATTTAGAAAATACTTATAATTGTTTAGTCAAAACAGTAAGAGATATAGAAAAATTTATAGGAATGCCCCCCCCCCCCCCNAAAAAAAAAAAAGAGTGGTACCCAGAAGATTTACCAGAGCTCAAAACTCTTCAGCTGATTTTGAGTTAAGGTCTATTTTCCGATTTGTGTATGGGAAATCATAAAATACTAATTGTTTAGCCAAAACGGTAAGAGATATCGAAAAATTGATGTTAATGGACCCCCAGATAACCACAGTCTAAGACCTCAGAAAATATATCAGAATTTGTTAAAGAGTCAGTTACAGGGTGCAGAATGTCATTTTTGGATAACTTTCAACGTCGCTTGGTGACTTTTGTGTGATCGAAAAAAAAATGGGGCGACACTGAATACTAGTTTTTGATGCGGTGAGTTCAACTATGGCAGCACAATTTAAAAAAACAAAAGCAAAATGGGGGAAACCTGAAAAAACTAAAATTATTGGTCTGTTTTCAAATGAGATTCGACATATGAAAAGTGGTCATTTTTCTAAGATTTTTGTGTAAAAAGATTTTGAAAAATGGAACACAAATTTGAATTCCCATGTTAAGAGGGTTCACGCTCTTTGAATGGAGCTTATTTCTAAAATTTTATCGTAACCGTTTTAACATGGGAATTAAATTTTGTGTTTGATTATTCAAAATATTTTTACACAAAAATCTTAGAAAAATGCGCACTTTTCATATGTCGAGTCTCATTTGAAAACAGACAAATAATTTGATCTTTTTTCATTTTGCTCTTGTTTTTTAAAATTTTGCGGCTATATTTGAAGTCACCGCATCAAAATCTAGTATTTAGTGTCCAACTACTGTTTGTTGTGTCACACAAAACTCACTTTTGAATTCTGCGTGAAGATTTTTATCCCTCTTAAATTCCTCACACCAAAAACCCCGGACAATCTTAAGGAAATTTCCAACTGCACTCCGCTTGTTACTAATATGGCAGAGGAAAATAGTTAAAACTATAGTGGATCAAGATGAACAGGTGTTCAGGTTAGTGTTGTAGCCATTCATATTAGAAAAAATATCTTAATCATCAACAAACAAAATATTGGGACCCCCGGGGTCCCAAATTTTTCAAAATCGAAAAGTCCTTAACACGGGCCATAACATATCAATGGATGCTAATAATAATAAAGTAAGAATGTCCCAAGGTCTTCACAGAGAATTTCTTTCATTCTAATAACTAGTGGATCAAGATGATCAGGTGTTCACGTTAGTGTAGTCATTATTAGAAAAAAAATATCTTAAACAAATTTTAAAAATCATTTTCAAAATCGAAAAGCCCTTAACATCCGTGTATTAATCTCTAAAATACAACTTCACTTACCACAACAATATGTGGTGTATCCGGGCATCAACCTCTAAAATACACATATCAAAATTTTACATTTCTACAACAAACCGCTAAAAAGATAAAAATCATTTTTGAAAAACACAATATTGGGCCCCCAAAAACTATACAGCAATTTTTCTTCATGTTCTAAACATGTATACCATATTTCGTCAAAATCGGATGAAAATTGTGGCTTGTATCGCGTAACAAACAAACATACACATACCTATACATACTCGTACATATATACAAGTGCATTTCGGCTTGTATACCGGGGTCAAAAGTGGAGTTCACTAACGTTCACAAAAAGGTAAGTATTGGCATGTAGAATAATACCATTAAAACTGTCAACGGTAACTTGAACACCCTGTATATTAAAACTGTTTATTTCATCTGGTATGAAGAATGCATTCATAATCGCCAACATCATGAATAGTGACAATTACTGCTCGGATGTGTGAACCCACCTGTGATAATACAGGTGTGATCGAAAATATTTCACTTGGATGACTATAAATTAATAGTCTGTGGGAATTAATTACTTACTTCTTTTGAAATTCGGAAGCCAAAAAATTTAATTTCTCTCGATAAAATGCATATCTTTAGTGAGACATGAGCGAATCTAAGGAAACGTAAATTAATCTTACTTTTACCTTAGATTGCGTTTTCTAAAAAATACGTTCAGGTACGTAGGGTAAAAGTGTATTTGTACGACAAACCTAAGGGTAGCCAACGATCATACCACGTTGAATACACCAGTTCCCGTCAGATCACTGAAGTTAAGCAACGTCCGGGCGTGGTCAGTACTTGGATGGGTGACCGCTTGGGAACACCACGTATCGTTGGCTTTTTCCGGCCCAACCCAGGCTGGGTGAGGTCAATGTGGGTAGCTGGTTTGCAAGTTTCCAGCGAATGGAGGGTAAAACCCCCGTCTTGAATGACCAATAGATGTTAAAGAGACGTTAAGCCAAATTAAAAAAAAAAAAAAACCTAAGGGTATTTGGAGATACATACCTATCAATCTACGAGTATATCTAAATACAGTATGTTCCAGAAGTGGTAGCGGAGGCTCTGTGTAATTTTTGAATGGCTTGGAATTTTTGAATTCTGATTGATCCTAGGGATAGCAAAGATGACATGGCCATTCGATTCGATTTCCGGAAATGGCATTTTTTAAATAAAACTTTCGGTTTCTCTTTTAAATCAAGAAATAAATTGGTACCATTCCATTTGAAATTCTAGAGAAACGAAAACTTTTTTTTTAAAAAAAAGCCATTTCCTGGAATCGAATCCCGATTTTACTGTCATCAATTGAATGGTCATGGACCCTTTTCTATCCCTAGGATCAATCAGAATTCAAAAATTCCAAGCCATTCAAAAGTTACAGGGCTTCCGCTAGTACTTCTGGGACATACTCAATATAAAAGGGAAATATGTTGTATGTGTGTATGAATGTATGTTTGTTTGTGCAGAATTGTTTTGCCAAAAGGAAAGGAGACTACGAAAAATGGATGAGAATAGACCCCATCCAAAGCCATTACGACCCCAGAAAAATTATCAGAATTCAATACAGTCGAGCGTTTTTGAGTTACGGCCGATTTTCCGATTTTAGATAAAAATCAACAAGTCTCGGTCAAATATCTCAAGCGGGTATCACTTAAAACTATTATGAAATTGTATAAACAGATCTCACAAAAATATGTGTCCCAACACTTTTTATATAAAACAAATTATGAGCCAACACTTTCTTTTATATATTTGGGTAAACAGTCATATAAAGCTGCTAGAGAGATCGAAAAACTAATGAAAAAATAAAGATCGCTTTTTATAATCCAAATAGCCTTAAAAACATTATATTCAACAATAAAGACTCAATAAAAGCCATCGATAAAACTAGCATCTATAAGTTATAATCCCCAACATCAGTGAATACATCGGAAAAACATCAAGACCAATTGCCACCAGAATAAAGGAACATTTCTCATCGGTAAATAATGAACATCCGGAAAAAAGCGGATTTGCTAATTTCATGATTACCAATAACATACCAGTAACAGCCTGCAACATTGAAGTTCTACACTCAAGACCAGAAAATCCCTATAAATTGTCCCTGTATGAAACGCTGGAAATCAATAAAGCAGTAGAAAGTGGTAGAGTTGTTTTCAACAACCAGCTTGAAACAAATGAAAAATTTGAACTTATTAGATAATATACCAATAATTAAATCTAA